>OX467719.1:3980000-4121790 GCA_950111635.1 Agelastica alni | reverse complement strand
GCGTAAAGAAGGCATTTGACGATCAAATAATTTATTTTCAATCCATACGAACTTTCTTTCAAATCTTTTAAACAATCGTCTATGTTTAAGTTAAACAGCCATGGCGAAGTCACACATTCTTGTCCCACACCTTTTTCGATGTTAAACCATTCCGTGCAAGCTTCGTTTATCCTGACACATAAAGTGATTTCAGTGCTCGTATTAAACTACCGCTCACCCCGTACATAGACAATGTCGACCACAAATCACTCGTCACTACTCTGTCATAGGCCTTTTCCAAGTCTATAAAAGCGCAATAGACCTTCTGACTTCTAGCCAAGAATTTTTCAACCATACCTCGTAACGAAAAGGCCTGATCCATACTGATCTCCTTCCTCTTCTAAATCGTGCTTGCACATCCCATATCATCTCAGTTTCATTCGTTACTCTTTTAATCATCTTTGCATACAGTTTGCCGACTATGCTGAGTAAACTAATACCTCTTTAGTTCTTACAGTCCTGCTGCGAACCTTTTTCATTGTAAAGCGGCACGATAACGGCCTTGCACCAGTCATCTGCTACCACTCCTCCAACAAAGGTTCAAAAGGCGGCGGTACAGTAGACTAGCTACATGATACCTACATATGTAGCTGCAAAGGGATGATAAGGTAAGAGAGACGGTTTTTGTGGTGGTATTGCAATTGATAAAAAAAAACAAACAAAAAAAACTCGATTAACTATAAGATTTACCTGGAAATTTGCTTTTTAACAAATCGGAGTTTTTGCTAGTGTTGTTACTTGTTAATAGTCGATCGATGGTTGAGTGCTGCATCTGCCCCATAATAAGAGAACTAAATGCAACAAATACGATGCCAGCAAAGGACGCTCCGCCATTTGATAAACTAATCATTGACATTTATAAAATTCGTTTTGTAATAAAATTGCCAAACGACTAACTCGAATATTTAACTGTTTTGAGATTGCAACATAGCGAAATAAAAAAAATTATAGGAAAGATAAAAAAGGTATTATTGTGCACTTTTAATAAAAATAAGTGTATTTTATGCATTTTACTTTTATGAATTTAATGTCAAAACTTTATTATACTTTTATTCTTTTTAACGTTAAAAACAATATTTCGAGTACTTTTAGAAAATGTTGCTTGGGATTCTGGCCTGAGGATAAGAAGTTTCTGACGTAATTATAAAATGGAAGGTACTACATTTTTCGATATTCCTAACGACAGATTTGTCTATGAGTCGCATTGGTCTGAATCGGTCAACATACTTGAGTTTAGTTTAAGATTAAAGCAGCACCGCGAAAACACCCTGCTCACAGACTGTTCTGATGGTGCTGCCGAACTAACGACACCTAGTGTCGCATACAAGTACTCATAAGGTGGCTGTGATATTACCGCTATTTTTGTCCATTAAAAAATAGTTTAAATTTACGCAATCACGTGTCGAAATGACAATAAATCAAAAACAATGCTTGATTAAACAATAACAAAAAAATTTATCGTAGCAATTCGTTCAAGAAGCAAAATAACTGTAACGAAACGTTATAATCCAGATTTATTTTTCACCAAATAGAACGTCTAGCAGATTAATTTATACTTACCAACGTTTTTAAATAAATTTCTGATTTTTTTTTGTATTTAATGGGCTATTAACTCGAAAGTTTCGCATGCAGTCGCACAGAGGGCGCTACGATTGATGTAAATTTATAACCTTAACTCGTAACTCTCGTTGCAACTCTTCAACTAATTTAGCAAATACATAAAACCATAGACATATGAGACTAGACTACGGGTCTATATGCGAGAGTTGGCTCCCGATGAAAAAGAGACAGTCTCTCGAGATGGTATCTTGTGCTTTCTCTAATGGGCGTGGCTTACGCCCGATTTTAGAACCCGATCCCTTCACTCAGCCCGCCGCGTGCCCCTCGGCGTAAGCCCCGCCCAATAGAAAGAGCACGAAACAACCTCTCGGACCCACTAGAACATAAAAAAAGAGTTGCAGAACAGACATTACTCTACAGATATTTCCATGGCAAATGCTCCAGAGAAATAAAAACTCTTGTACCACCATTGGCCACATTCGGCCGAAGAACTCGGCACGTTGATCAGTCTCACACATTTACTCCCAATCAGCAAACTGGGTTAAATTTTGGAAGAGAGTGTTCTCGGAAGTGGATTCATAAATCTGGCCTTAGCTTTTATAAGGTATGATAAGCTTAAAGGTTACTAAAATAATTCCTGACATTTGAGTATTTGTTTGCAGGTGAAAAAAAAACCTTTGTTAACTCAAATGCAAAAAAGAAACGTCTTTCTTTGGCAGAAGAAAGGGTTTTGTGGACTTATGAGGACTGGAGTAAAGGGATATTTAGCGATGAGTCTAAATTTGATATCAGTTTGGGTTTCATAAAGATTGTCTAAAGTAATAATAATAATAATAATAATTTATTCATTAAAATACAATATATAAGTACAATTGGTTAATATTCTAAAATAGATAAAATGAATAAATTTTCTCTCGATAAGTGAGTACTCACTTGTTTCGAGTTAGAAATTACAGCATTTGATTAATGGATTGTGTTTAGTAATATATTAAAATAACAATAACAACAACAACAACAAAAATCTATAATAATAATAATAATAATCTATTCCTAAAAAGTAAATGTTGCATATCCAAAGACAAAATAAAATAAAGAAAGGATAAATATAAAACAAAACAACAGAAAAAAATATAAAAAAAAACAGAAAAAAAAATAGTTTAAAATAGTTTAATCCGAAACGTGACACATCTAGGAGACTTTTTTATCAATATATTGGTGAACTATATGTCTGGGTCTTTGTGTAATAAGTTGTTTTAATTTAATTTTAAATATCGGAAGATATGTTATTATTCTAAAGGATTCCGGTATTGTATTATAAAATTGTGGAGCAAGATAATCGTATGTGTGTTGAGTGATGGATTTTATCATATGAGGGATTAGATGTTCTGTTTTGTGGCGTGTATTGTACGAGTGAGTGGGCCTTATTGTTAAGTGTTTGGTGGTATGATATTTAATAAGTACACATTAATAGTACAATTGTCTTATGTCCATAATTTTTGTTTCCAGGTACAGTTGATCTGAAGGATATCGATAACTCTTATCAAAAATAAGTTTTAGAAAACGTTTTTGTGCACAGTTATGTTTATTCAAGGAATTATGGTTTGGGGATGCATGTCAGCAAAGGGTCTGTGGAAATATCATTCTTTAGATGGTAGGGTAAATGCGTAGAAATACCAAAATACACTATTTATTACCAAGCATTCAAGAGGTGCCTCCTAATGAAGATAATATAATTTTTCAAGATGGTATGGTGCATCTTCACATACTGCTAAATCCACAAAAACATGGCTTGCAGACAATAAGATTAACACCTTAGACTGGCCTTCGAGCAGCCCAGACCTCAACATAATTGAGACACTATGGCATAAAATAAAACGGTGCCTTAGAAATAATCTCCAACGCACCATTTCGGATTCTACGTATGAAACTTCAAAAAATTTGGGACTTATTTCCTGTTGAAGAATGCCAAAAGCTTGCGGCAACAATCCCTTGCGTATAAAAGCCGTAATCAAAGCGCGAGGGGATGTTACGCCATATTAAAATAGCTGAATTTTTTTCTAAAAAACAACTAAAATATTGTTTTCATTCAATTTTCACAGTTTTTCACCTTGTTTTAACTCGGAAATGTCGTGACAATTTTTGTTGTATTTAGTTACTCGTTCGTATAAAATGATTAAATGTTTAAAATGTACTAAACATACAAAATTGAAAAAAATCATAAAATATTTTATATATTTGTTGGGTTTTAATACCGTCGGAACATATAGTGGTTAGGGCTCGTAGTTAGATAGTACTATTTTGAAAATAAAGTAGCTTTGTGGTACCAGTCACAGTACGTTATTGTCAGACGTTGTAGTTCTACGAATATAAGTACGCACAAATTCTCTGTATACTTACCGGGCTATCAAAACCTTGAATCATCTCCGCAACCATCTGCGTGGTACGACCACTAAATTATTTTTAGTATTGATGCAGGACTAATGGTGAAATAATGATTTTTTTATTAAATAAAATATCAACGTTATTTTGCGTTTTTTTTGTAATCAACGATTCGACAGTCAGAGCCGGAAAAGGTAAGGAATGCTCTCTCCACCTCCAATTCTCACGATATCCATTTTCATCTCAGCCTTATTATCATCAGCAGTACTCGATACATTGTACAAATATTTCGGCTTTCATTTCAGAGAAAGTTCACGATGGCTGCGGTTACAGAAACAAAAGAGGAGCTGGAAATCAAGTATCAGGTGAGATAATAATACGATTTTCATTATTCGTGCAGTAAATAGGAAATCCAGCGCACAGCTCTTCGCCAACTTCCTTTAGCATGCGCAAATTTTTGTAAAATAAATTATTTATTAACAAGTAAATGAGTTTGTATACTTGGATTTAAAGTTTACAAAAGATGGATAGTTTTACAGTGACATTGAGCGAAGGGTGTTACCAGGAAAACAAATGAATGGGGCACTGCATAGCTTTATGAACAGCCAGAAAGTGTCAAATAGAGCACGTCTGGCTGTGCATAGAGGTGTGTTGGTTCCTACACTTATGTATGGTAGTGAATGTTGGGTTTGGCAGAAGAAGCAAGAAAATAGGATTAACGCTGCGGAGATGAGTAGTCTAAGAAGTATAGCCGGAATGACTCGGTTGGATAAAGTGAAGAATAGTGAGAAAAAGGAACGCTGTAGTGTAAAAGAAGATGTGGTTACAAAGATAGATAAAGAAATCTTAGATAGTTTGGACACGTAGAGAGAATGGATGAAGGAAGACTGACGAAACAAATTTATAAGGCGAGTGTGAATAGACGGCAATCAGTAGAGGTCGACCTCGGCGAACATATCTCGATCAGATCAACATTGTTTTGAAAAAAGGCCAGGTCAAGAGTACCAACAACCGACGAGCATGTATGAGAGCACTGATGAAAGTAGAGGAAGCAAAAGAAGTGTGTAAGAACCGTAGCAAGTCTCTGCCTACCCCTACGGGAAAAAGGCGTGACTATTTGTATGTATGTAAATGTATGTACGTATAATCAGACTAGACTATAGTTAAAGAAGCTAAAAACCTAGACATTAAGATTCAAAAAACATGTTAATCAATTGATTCATCGTGCATATAGCTCAACGAAACTGATTTATGGAAACAGACATTTATTTTCTCGAAACATTAAAATAAAACTAGGTGAAGCATTAATTCTATCGCACTTCAACTTAGCTGAGTCCGTCTATGGTCCGAACTTAACAACTGTATATAAAAATAAAATTAAAAAAAATGCAGAATTACCGTTTAAGGCTAATTTACGATATAAGAAGAAATCATAGAATATCAAATTAATACAGACTGGATGGTTAAATATGCAAAATAGAAAAATTCATACCACAAAATTGTTTTATTTAAAATTACTACATATTTGCATCACAAAATAACTTTTAGGAAAATCTACGATTTTAAGGTTTATTCAGTGCCGGTTTCAGCACTGCCAGCGCCCTGGGCGATATTTCTATGGCTCCCCCTAACTGCAATTCAAACCTATACTATACGAAAAATGCAATGGATATAATAAAATAACCATTTATTAAAAGAAATTTTGGGAATTTATGAGTAAGTAGGCCTCGGAGATAAGAAGATGTGTAGACCTATCGCGGGTAGCTATGGTGAACCTGGGAAAGATATGGAGAGACAGAGGGATAACCAAAAACACAAAAATGGCTCTGGTGAGATCTTTATTTTCTCTATATTTTCATACGGATATGAGTCGTAGACCATCACAACGGCTAATAGACACCGCATAGACGCATCTGAAATGTGGTGCTGGAAAAGAATGTTGAGCATTCCATGGACGGCTAGAAAAACAAACGTGTCAATTCTTAATGAACTTGAATATCTACCGTCTGCCGGAGACGAATCCTTCAATATTTTGGACACATCACACGCAGAAATGAGGATAACCTAAAGAAACTTATAGTACAAGGCAAAGGCCTAAAAGGCAGAAGACCTACCCTACCTACCCTAACGCTGCTACTGGGTTTATTATCCCCACCTAAATTTAAACCTGAAATATTCAGGTGATCATTTACTTACCAAATTTATCAGTTGTATAACTCCGTTCCTAAAAGTATAAAGGACCTCAGTACCATGTCTATTGTCAATCAGAAGGCTAAACACTGCAATGTTCTTTTTGGCACACTGTATCAGGATTAAGTGGAAGAACATTTTCGTAGTGAAGCTACTTGAAAACAATAAAGACCTTTATTATTATTATGTATCACAAGGTAAGGATTGCTATTTGATATTTTAAAGAAGGGGTGGAGAATGTTAAAGGGGTGCCACTTGGAAACAGCATAATAACATTTTTAAACATAAGCAATTGGTGGCATTGTCGAACAAAATGCATTGTTGTCGCTTAAATTAGTATATTTTCAACTTGTAATTTGTACGAAGATGGTCTGAAAAGTTTCCGACCTTAACGCTGAGATGGCAGCACTCGTCAATAAATGCTAGGGAATGTGGTTACTCACCAAAATTTCAGCCATTTTGGACGCGCAATTCTTGTTTGACAATCGTTTGAGTGAGTTAATGTGAATGTTAACGTGAAAGTGGAAAAATATATTATCAAGCTGTCGTTGAATATTTGTTTTTGAAAGGTAATACGTCTATACAAATAAAAGATGAGTACAAGGATACCATGTAGAAAGATAAAACTAAACTTAAAGAAAAAATATCTGTTATCTTTGTTCAGACCACCCTCGTATAATATTCTTTAAAAACTGTTCTTCTCAGACAAAAATGAGTTTCATAACTTCATTATGACAACATAACTTTATATTTCATACAATTCCTATATTCTACTGAAATTTTGACAATTTGGCAACGGTGTGTAGCTGTGACGCTATCGAATCGTGTGACAAGCGTCGGATTTTTTTTGTGTTAATTATGTATTGATGTCGTTTAACAGGTGCCAAATCCGGCGAAGCCCAGTTTGGAGAATTTCCTTGGATGTTGTCCATATTCAAAGAAAGCTCGTCAGATTACAACAATTTACTGTGCGGCGCATCGTTGATTCATCCACGTGTCGTTTTGACAGCCGCTCACTGCGTATTCAACAAGACCGACGTCAACTTCACAGTACGAGCTGGCGGTTGGGACTTAGAACTTGTAGTTGAAATACTTCCCTATCAGGATAGAGAGGTATCAATTTTTTTTCTTCCACACCAAAACCCGTTTATCAAAATAAGAACTTCTCACCACGTGCTGCAGGCGTCGTAGCATCACAGGTCTGTAAGAACAGACTCTGCTAAGCAGTGTCACGAGATACTTGACCCTGTATACACTCACACTTCTTCTTCTTGCCCATCTGTTCCAGACGTCGGCTATCATATTGGCTAATCTAACTTTATTTTCAGCTGCTCGGAATAGTTCGGTAGTTGTCAGGGAGAACCAAGTTCTTATATTTTTTTAGCCACGAGATTCTTTATCTTCCGGCGCTTCTCTTTTATTTTACTTTCACTTGTAATATGCACTGCGAGAGATTATATCTGTTTTCATTTTAACCTTTGTTGGAGAAGTGGTAGTGTACCAGACGACTAGTGCAAGGCCGTTATCGTGCCGCTTTACAAGGGAAAAGGTTCGCAGCAGGACTGTAAGAACTACCGAGGTATTAGTTTACTCAGCATAGTCGGCAAACTGTATGCAAAAATATTGATCAAAAGAGTAACGAATGAAACTGAGAAGATGATATGGGATGTGCAAGCAGGATTTAGAAGAGGAAAGAGATGTATGGATCAGGTCTTTTCCTTACGAGGTATAGTCGAAAAATTCTTGGCTAGAAGTCAGAAGGTCTATTGCGCTTTTATAGACTTGGAAAAGGCCTATGACAGAGTGGTGAGGAGTGAATTGTAGTCTACATTGTCTATGTATGGGGTGAGTGTTAGTTTGATACGAGCACTTAAATCACTTTACAAGGATTCCAGTGCTTGTGTCAGGATAAACGGAGCTTGCACGGACTGGTTTAACATCGAAAAAGGTGTGAGACAGGGATGTGTCGCTTCGCCATGGCTGTTTAACTTATACATAGACAATTGTTTAAAAGATCTGAAAGAGAGTGCGTATGGATTAAAAATAAATGATTTGATCGTCAAATGCCTTCTTTACGCCGATGATCAAGTCATATTAGCGTTATCTGAAGAGGAGTTGCAGGCGATGGTTAATGTTATGCATGATTCCCTGAAAATCAAAGGGATGAAAATAAATGTGAGCAAAACGAAAGTAATGGTTTTTGAAAGAGAAGAAAGCATGACAAACTGTGGGGTTTTGATTGAGGGAGAAAGAGTGGAACAAGTTAATGAATTTGTGTACTTGGGTTCAAAATTTACTAGATATGGAAAGTATGACAGTGACATTGAGCGAAGGGTGTTGGCAGGAAAACAAATGAATGGGGCACTGCATAGCTTTATGAATAGCCAGAAAGTGTCAAAAAAGGCACGTCTGGTGGTGCATAGAGGTGTGATGGTTCCAACACTTATGTATGGTAGTGAATGTTGGGTTTGGCAGAAGAAGCATGAAAATAAGATTAATGCTGCGGAGATGAGTAGTCTGAGAAGTATAGCCGAAGTGACTCGGTTGGATAAAGTTAAGAATAGTGAGATAAGAAAACGCTGTGGTGTAAAAGAAGATGTGTTCACAAAGATAGATAAAGGAATGCTTAGATGGTTTGGACACGTAGAAAGGATGGATGAAGGAAGATTGACGAAACAAATTTATAAGGCGAGTGTGAATGGGCAAATCGGTAGAGGTCGACCTCGGAGAACATATCTCGATCAGATCAACATTGTTTTGAAGAAAGGCCAGGTCAAAAGTACCAACAACCGAAGAGCATGTATGAGATCACTGATGAAAGTAGAGGAAGCAAAAGATGTGTGTACGAACCGTAGCAAGTGGAAGGAAGTGGTCGCTGCCTACCCCTATGGCAAAAAGGCGTGACTTTATGTATTTCGCATTATATTACCTAGATATTGTAGTTTTCTTGTTATAACTGTATTTATAATCTAGTTATATAATAGTAGTGGCGACAAAACTCATCCTTGTCTTACTCCATGCAAAATCTTAACCGTCTCAGTTTGATTTTCTTCCACACCCACACTCGCTATCTGGTTCCAATATAGGTTCATGATTATTCTTAGGTCTTTATCAGCTAAATCTGTCTTTTAGGATTTCTATTATCACGCTTCACGTGGCATCTAATAAAATGATTTGACCGAGGTCAGATACAATTAAAAACTTTTGGTTCTAAAAAAAACCAAGACGTAGACTGATTTAAGTCCAAACCGCTTCTGGGTAAGACGTGCTAAACAAGGGGAGAACTTTATCTTGATCAGTCAAAAGATTCGCAGGCTACGATGTTGGTAGAGCTCTAAACTTTCTGCAGTACAGAGAATGTGCTGCCCACTTCCCGGTAAGGGTTTATAGGAGGTGGAAGATGATAGGAAATAATCAGTACTCTGTAGATCTTCGTGATATCACGAAGGACTGGTCTAAAACCACTGGGTAGACTATGACTTGAACGAGCTCAGAAAAAAGATATGCAGACTACGATAATGGGAGCTCTGTAGTACAGAATAATTACTTTGTTCATTGACCAGCAATGATTTTTGGAAAGTGGGGGGTGACAGGGGATTGTAGATTGTAGGGGAAGGCTAGTCATCCTCTCAAGCACCTCGACCTATCAGATCTTTTGTGCATAACCCTTAATCTAATCGAGGCTCGGGATTCCGAGACTTTGAGCAAAGTTTATTAGTTTCCTGGGGGCTAAGTTTCTGGCATCGAAGGGCTTTAGGAAGGCCCCTTTCAGAAACTTGAGCCTCTTGCAGAAAGGAGCTGGGCGCGGCAACTTGCCCATCTTTTTTCGGTAATACGTCGGAGGGCATTGTCCAGTGAGGAGTCTCGTCACCAGTTTCAAGTCTTTCTTGTCCAATTCGAGAAACTATTTAGCTGTCCTTGGCGAAAGGCTTACTATGCTTTTCGCTTGTCTTTTTCCTGGCACTTTATGCCAGTGAGATTTCATTTCATCTGTTTTCCAGCGTGGAACCTCTTCTTTCAAGTGGGCTTTGGAAAGTCAACAGAAGGGTTTTGTGCCATAAAATTGTGTATTTGTCCCTTATTTGGCGAGGCAGTCTTCTTCTTCGTTGCCTTTAACTCCCTTGTGGCCTGGAACCCACATAAGAGTAACTTGAATGTTTGCTGTCAGTTGTCTCAGAGGTTGTTTACAGTCCCAAGTCAGCTTAGACTCACAAGTGTATGACTTCAGACCGTGACAGGGGATAATAATCACCCCGTGGTTCTTCAGGGTATCACGGAGGAGTAAAACAACAGACGTAGACAGTTTTTATGTATCTTGCCAGATAATACAGAGTTTAATGTTGTTTGTAGGTTAAAGACATAATAATTCATCCGGAGTACTTACCGCAGGCGCTATACAACGACGTGGCTTTGTTAATTTTAAAGGAACCTTTCGATCTAGACGAGCATATCAACGTGGTGTGTCTACCGCCACAGAACCACGAAATAACATCCGAACGTGGCTTCTCTACCGGCTGGGGTCGCAGTAAAACTGACCAAGGAATCGAGGACCGTCCGATCATCCTTAAGAAAATCGAAGTACCTGCAGTAACCGTCGAAGAGTGCGAAGAAAAACTGCGGAAGACTCGATTGGGAGCGACGTTTCGACTGCACCCTAGCTTCGTTTGTGCCGGCGGTGAAAAGGGCAAGGACACTTGTAAAGGAGACGGAGGGGGTCCTCTGGTGTTTCCAGTAAGAAGCGGCGGTACCGACAGGTACTTTCAAGGCGGAATAGTTGCTTGGGGCATAGAATGTTGGGAGGAAAATCCAGGCGTGTACGTTAACGTCGCTTACTTCAGAAATTGGATCGATGACCAGATGAAGATCAACGATCTGGATACTGCAGAATATCAATACTCATCTTTTTTAATGTAACCGAATAAATATTTAACTAAATAATTATTGTTTTATTTCAATGGGAATTTTCGTTGCGGGAGCCATCTCGCAGCCCTGAACTGAATCCTCTCGAACGGGACAGGTTGGGCAGACGGAATGAATCAAAATTGTTTTTATTGTTTTAAAATTTGTTTATTTTTGCAATTTACTCCTGAATTTTTTAATTTCAATGTCCAAAACTTTACATATTAAAAAAAAATAAAAACATTCCATTTAAGCCATGCTTTTTGTGATAAGTGTATTTATTAATGCACTGTTAATCACCTTGTAGAACCAGTTCGCACTATCCTTAATTAGAATATCTATGTCCTAAAAGAATAATATGCTTATCTGTTTGGTTTATAAGGTTTATTCACCGCGTGAAAAATATACGATTTTGACAGTTAAATATTTAAGAAAATTAAAGCAATAAAAAAAGGATATTAAATGCGAAAGGAAGTAAGATTAGCTCGTAGTGGATCATAAACTCAAAGGGTCAATAACATGTTTTGAGATTATCGTATACCTATATTTTTTTATTTAATGTATTTGACAAACTGCCAGAAGGCTATAGTACACAATTCTTTAAAACCAATTCTCAAACGTTTTCGGCAACATTGCCATCACCAGGAGAGAATTCTGAAAACTGAATTAATTATGTGGAAATTCGTTCGTGAAAATTTTTTTAATTAAGATTTTTAAAAATTGTTGAGATTAGTATTTGGAAAAATCAAAAATTAACTCACTTGTCAAAAATCTTTACAAAGGGTCAACATAGGAGATGAACATTTCATCAAAATCTTATGTTTAAGGAAAGAGTTAAGTAGATTAACATAATAATTAAAAAATTAAAATGGTAACCTAGGTACCTCCGCTATAAGACGGGAAATAATGAATTTTTTTTCATCCCTTCTATTAAAAGTCAAGTGGTGAAAACGGTTTTTGCTCGATGTTTCACTTAAAACGGGTTATTTAAAAAAATATTTATTTTCATATGAATTTTAAATTTTTTTTAATTAGAACAAATTTTTTTTAAATAACCCGTTTTAAGTGAAATATCGAGCAAAAACCGTTTTCACCCCTTGAATTTTAAATGCTTGATGGTCAGACCCAAATACTAATAACATAGTATCGTCTGCATCTAGGCAAAATCAGTTGCAGTTGCCAAATGTCAGGTCAAAAAATTTTAATAACAAAGTTAAATTAGAACATGCTGTTTGTACTTACTTTAAAATTAATAATATTACAAATTTAATTTCTATTTTCAATTTAGTGACACATTTTCGGCTTCGTATTTGTTTATTATGTTATTATTTTATTCCTTAACTGTAAATATTCCGGTTGTGTTGAGTCGTAGGCACAACCAGTTATAGTTGTCAAATGTCAAGTTGGAAAATTTTAATAATAAAGTTAAATTAGAACATGCTGATTGTACTTACTTTAAAATTAATAATGCTAAGAGATATTATGCCAAAAAAACTGTTTTTGTGATATATTCCACCACAAAACACTAAAAAAATGAAAAAAACTCAATGTCATTAAAGAATGCACCAATGACAGATATTATTGACGTGATAAATGGTAGTGTTCTAGTCAAAAGTGACTCTAGTTAAAACTTAGCCGCTTGCATGATGATCTCTTTTACTATTCTAAATTTTGACGTCTGCCTAAAAGACAAACGTTAATTCAATTCGAACAGGAGGTCACTGTTAATAGAAAGAGATGATACCTAAATAGAACGTATTTCATTCGATCATAAATTGATGACTCATCAGTAATTGAAATAATTAATATAAATTAATTGGTACTTCACGGTTGGTAAACGTTCTGTTTTGCGTGTTCGGCAAAGTCTATTCTCGCCATTCACCCCGCGACGAGCTACACTTACCTCATTCAAGAACAACAAAACGTTTATCCTTGTATATTTCTTGTTAAATGGATTTATTTTTTATTACGACACACGTATTTTGTAAATAACAATTCTCAGACTGGATAATTAATGACAGAATTAAAAACAGAATAACCAGCTAATTAAAATTTCTGTGATTCATGTGATGATTTACATACATATTTGTAAAATCCAAAGACACTGAATTTATTAAAAAGTTTATTATTGGCAACTAGTTTTGTCCCATATAAACCATCGTCAGACCTCTACAAAAAAGGAATAAAAAGAATATTTAATCAATTAAAAGGGTAATTATTTGTTTTATCTAAATGTCTATATTATTAACGAGAGGGCACAAAATCACATTTAATAATATTACGTAGATTAAAATTTTGAATTCAACGTTTTTGAAAAAAATATTAAAATAACAGGAGGTATGTATGTTTTACCGCAGTATTTCAACACCCTGTACGATCCCGGCTGCGAGCTGCTTCTGTATTTATACTCTATACGAATGAAAAAGTCTAATAGATACAAAATTCAATCAGATTAACCTTTTCGAACTTTACACAGATTTATGATAGAACATTTTGTTGTGTCAAATTAGTGATGTCATTCGATTTTATTAATACATGTAAATAAGTCTGTGGATCAAATCTGGTATTTCCACACATCGAGTAAAACGTTGTCTTCGATAAAATAGACCCGTCCTTGATGTTTGGACTGAAATTAATTCTGACACATCAAAATAACGATTTAAAAGAAAATACTTCCAAGCTACAAATAAATTAATAGTTTATACCAGCACAATATTCTATCTGCATAATGAACTATCTACTGAGGAGCTGCCTACTATACTTGCTTCCCTGGAAGTGCCTAGATTCTTCTCATTTACGTTTCTCCGTTATTGATAGTGAAAGTCCTACCTTCTGTTAGTCCAAATATTAACTAATGATACTCTGATATCCAGCAACAACCAGAATTCTTTGGGTCAATATTATTTCGTCATGAAAAACAAACAGTGGGAAGGCAGGCTCAAAAGCCTCGAGATGACAGCCCCACCATCGAGCTAGGGTGCAATCGGTTATGGTTTTTGTTACGGCACATTTTGTTCTATTTGTATATGCTTTTCAGTGAGAACCTTTCTTTCACAATTGCTTCCATGGAAGTGTCTAGATTCTTCTTATTTCAATTTATTCGTAGCTGGTGGTCCAGTCACCTAGTGGGATGGATAGATACATATTTAAACTGTGAATTATTTAGATAAATAAATGTGTAAGACTAAATTAGTGAGTAAGTTGGAACCTGTTATAAATTAGGAGTGTTTATCAAGAAACCCTTGGGCACCCGATCTTAAGATATTTGAAGTCATCCCTTGGGTTATTTATTGTGTCTTCTGGGTCCAAAATTTAAGTCTCATCAACTGCAGGAACTATTCTGTACCTTGCCCATCTTTTTTAGTTGTTCATTGACTGGTTGGTGACCAACTAGGAGTTCTAGGTCTTTCCCTATTTAGAAGTAAAATGTAGTCCCCACAGTATTTTTAATACAATAGGCATTTGGCCTATTTGGCCTACAATGTGTTAGGTTATATTTGAACAAATAAGAACCCCATTTACAGTTTCGCAGACGATAGCACACTCTTCTCAACTTTCACATCCTATCGATCACTTTCGGTGAATGATACAAATAGACTCGGACAGGAACAGGTTGACTCCATCAATGGAAATCTTGAAGCAATCGTCGAGTGGGGAACCAATTATCTTGTTCAGTTTAACGCCCAGAAAACACAAAGCGCCACGTTTTCCAAGGAAGTGAATTCCTCAAATCATCCCATCACAATGTCCGGAAATACCCTTGAACCAAGTCCCTTCATCTCGATTTTGGGAGTCACGGTGTCCAATAATATGTCTTGGCATGACCATGTTGCTAACATCGCAAAGTCGGCAAGCCAGAGGCTAGGTTTTCTGTGGAAAGCCAGAAAGTTTTTTTACTCCTGATCAACTGTTGACGACGTACAAGGCTCAAATCCGACCTCTACTGGAGTATTGCTCGCATATTTGGGGTTCAGCACCAAGGCATTCTCTTCGTCTTCTAGATTCATTCAGAAAAGAGCCATTCGCTTGATAAACAGCTCAACTCTCACAGATACCCTTCACCCCCTAGATTCTAGGGCCTAGAACATAGAAGAAGAGTTGCAGACCAGTCATTACTCTACAGATATTTCCATGGCAGATGCTCCAGAGAAATAAAAACTCTTGTACCACCATTGGCCACATTCGGCCGGAGAACTCGGCACGCTGATCAGTCTCACACATTTACTCTCAAGCTTGACACTACAAGGACCAATCTTCATCAAGAATCCTTCTTTTACAGGGCTGCTACGGAATGGAATAAGCTTCCAAAATCAGTTTTTCCAGAGAACTATGACCTGCAACTTTTTAAAAAGCGTGTCCACAATCATTTCCTTTTTATAATCCCTTCCCCTTCTAATAGTCGCAGTGCGGGAAGGGCCGTCCGCGGCCCACACGATAGGTCTACCCTTTTTGCGACTATTTTCATAAAAAAAAAACTTAATTTTTCAGCTTGTTTGGCGACACTAATAAAGTGTGTTAAACGAAGGTAAAATAAAAGCAAACAAAAAAAACAGAATCATTTATGAAGGAAAATAGTTGGTCATAAATATCTATAATGTTCTTTGTAAACTTGTCGAAAAGAATTGCCTATGAAGGGTTACTCACTATAATTACCAGTTTTCAAGTGGCACCCCTTTAACATCCCACACCCCTTCTCTAACTCTTTGCATAGTTTCGATAGTAATTCGTCTACATTCTTTAGTTATTCTAAGCTTTAGTTCTTCAATGTCTTAGGGAGGAGTATTGTAAATTAATGTTTTTAAATAGCCCCACAGAAAAAAGTTCAATATTGTTAGATCTGGAGATCTTGCCGACCATTTTATAAAACCCCTTCTGCAAATCCAATGTTTTGGAAATCGTTCGTATAGCCATTGTCTTACAGCTAGTGCGTAATGCGGTTTAGCTCCGTCCTATTGAATTTTTTTCTGTTCATCTAGCACCATATTTCCCTGTTCATCAACTTGCCTTTCTAGTGACTGGGTAATAAGTGGATTAAGTGAAGAAGTCATTACCGAAACAAACGCGTATTTTGAGAGCTTTGAAAAACCCATTATTTGGAGGGAATAAAAAAATTAGAAAAACGCCGGACTAAATGTGTATCGAGCTAAAAGGTGATTATGTAGAAAAATAAAATGTTTATTTGCGGAAAAAAATTCGTTTTATTCAAAAAGTCACTGACTTATCAAACCGCCCTCGTACTTTTGGAACGAAATAGCAAAAAAAGGTGACATGTATTTTAGAAATAAGTCAATTGATTCCTTATTAGACATCGTAGGTCGTTTTTGTTACGATCTCACGTTATTTCACAAAATTGATTATTATCAGCAAAATGAATCGATAGAATTGTTGTTTATATGGCTGATATGTATTTTTCCTGGGTTTTCATTTGATTTAACACAAGATAGGGGTTGATATGAAAGCACTGCACAAAAGTTGCGACTGAATTTTGTTAAAATGTTATTAAAGCTACAGACTCAAAAGCCTTAAGGTGATAACTTTACCATCGAGCTATGGTGCTATCGGCTCTTCTGATAATCTAAGTGCAGATTAATGAGGTTCTGGCATCCCAAAGCAGTACTTCAGATCAGTAATGCATCGCCGTGGAAGGCAGTGAAGTAAAGGCTCTTTGGAGAGATTGTTAGAGGCATAGACGACTCGACGGCTCAGGAGATTCGTTTAGATTAAGCGTTTGTTGTGTTTTAGATGCGAAAATCCATCGAAAATTCGAACGAGATAAGAAGCGAAATATAATAATGTTAAATATGTTCGAATTGACGGTTCCGACTGGCCTAAATGGGGGGGGGGGGCACCGTCAAAGAGGACAGAAAATCCGTATACTTTTAAATACAAAAGTTGTTTGTTAAGTATTCCTCGACGAAGCAATACAATAAACAGATAAACAGTGTGTTCGTGTACTCAAAGTACCTTCAGAGTGTGACCTTGCAAGCCACAAAATATGATGAGATACATCGTTATCCTGTTATCGTTGATTTATCTCGTTCGAGGGCAAGAAGACATCGACCAAGAAACTAAGGATAGGATAAAAGAGATCTTCTCCACTGGCGACTTCTTTTCTGGATTAGAGGAAGTGACGTCCAGCAACAACGACAGTTTTGGAGCTTTGGAAAAATGCGGGGAAGGGAGCACTAAAAATGTCAATTTGTGTGTAGCCTACCACATGTGCGATGGAAAGACTAATACTATCGTACAAAATGGGACTACCGACGGTACCAGACTCATCGATATAAGGTATGTCGCATTTTTTAATTCGTTAAACTAGGAAATACCCACAACGCAGCTCTTTAAAAAATAATCACTTAACTACTAGCTGAACGTTCGCTTTAAAAAAAGCATTATACCAAGTCCTGCTTGTATATTTGCCTATTTTCTACTAATTTACGGGAAATGTGTAATAAAAAATTTAATTAATTTACTGTATTTTTTTTTTTATGAAAATAGTCGCAAAAAGGGAAGACCTATCGTGTGGGCCGCGGACGGCCCTTCCCGCACTGCGACTATTAGAAGGGGAAGGGATTATAGAAAGGAAATTATTGTGGACACGCTTTTTAAAAAGTTGCAGGTCATAGTTCTCTGGAAAAACTGATTTTGGAAGCTTATTCCATTCCGTAGCAGCCCTGTAAAAGAAGGATTCTTGATAAAGATTGGTCCTTGTAGTGTCAATCTTGAGAGTAAATGTGTGAGACTGATCAGCGTGCCGATTTCTTCGGCCGAATGTGGCCAATGGTGGTACAAGAGTTTTTATTTCTCTGGAGCATCTGCTTGGAAATATCTGTAGAGTAATGACTGGTCTGC
Source organism: Agelastica alni (assembly GCA_950111635.1). Classification (NCBI taxonomy): domain Eukaryota; kingdom Metazoa; phylum Arthropoda; class Insecta; order Coleoptera; family Chrysomelidae; genus Agelastica; species Agelastica alni. The sequence continues at coordinate 4,103,871 of OX467719.1, read as the reverse complement.
AACTCTTCTTCTATGTTCTAGAGGGTGAAGGGTATCTGTGAGAGTTGGGCTGTTTATCAAACGAATGGCTCTTTTCTGAATGGAATCTAGAAGACGAAGAGAATGCCTTAGTGCTGAACCCCAAATGTGCGAGCAATATTCCATATAGAAGTGGTAATGGAAATTACTCAGTGGCGAAGCGTTCACGTAATCACTGTTACCGTCGGTAACAGCTAAAAATCTTGAAAATAAATATTTTATGACCACTGTGAAATAATTTTATTTATTTTTTTATCAACAGCAATATTTAATAGTAATTCAGTAAATAGCCAATTAGCCGCACAAAAAAATACGCTCTATACTGTCCGGGGTATGCGTTATGATACCACTTTCTTTTGTGGATGCGCGTTATGGTCCGTCGGCTACTGGTCGGAAACGGATCGTGTCTGGTCGCGTGCTTGAATTCAACAGCGCGAGAGCGTGGTCGTGCCGCGATAATATGTAGTCTCGTTACCATTTTTCGTTTTGGTTACTCACTCGTTAGTATTCGTTAGGCTGCCGGCTGCAGTGTGCGTGCAATTAAACATGCATGAGAGTCGCTGCGTAATCGATCAACTACTTGAAAAGTCATTCTCCTTGTATAATTTTGAAGAAAAAAATGGGATCATTGAAAATGGAAGACCAGTACGTATTTTAAATAATTTAAAAAAGGAATCAAAAAAAGTAGTTCGATGTTTTAAATTTAGTTGGTGTTGTGAAAACCAAAAGATGTGTGTAAGAACCGTAGCGGAAGTGGAAGGAAGTGGTCTCTGCCTACCCCTATGGGATAAAGGCATGACTATATGTATGTATTTATGTATGAAAACTCTTGGTCATCGTTATAAAACGATGAGGTATATACAATGCCCCAGTCCAGCAATTTTTACTTTAAATATTTTAAAAAAGGTTAAAATGAAATATCTACCAAAAATAAGCAAAAACATATTTTTTTAAACAAAACAAAAGTTTATTCCAATATTTCCTTGTGAAAACAGCAAATATTTAAAAATTACTCACCGACTATCTACTTCAAAATAGGAAAATATTTTTAAAAAAACTTGACAGATTAGTACTGATGATGGCTGACTAGCCGAAAGAGCTTTGCTTAATAGAGAAATATACACGAAATACACAAAAAAAAATTTATTTAATTTTTTTAGTTTTTAAATTGGTAAATAAAAATATAATTTGTAAATTCTTTTTTTTTTATGAAAATAGTCGCAAAAAGGGCAGACCTATCGTGTGGGCCGCGGACGGCCCTTCCCGCACTGCGACTATTAGAAGGGGAAGGGATTATAGAAAGGAAATGATTGTGGACACGCTTTTTAAAAAGTTGCAGGTCATAGTTCTCTGGAAAAACTGATTTTGGAAGCTTATTCCATTCCGTAGCAGCCCTGTAAAAGAAGGATTCTTGATAAAGATTGGTCCTTGTAGTGTCAATCTTGAGAGTAAATGTGCGAGACTGATCAGCGTGCCGAGTTCTTCGGCCGAATGTGGCCAATGGTGGTACAAGAGTTTTTATTTCTCTGGAGCATCTGCCTTGGAAATATCTGTAGAGCAATGACTGGTCTGCAACTCTTCTTCTATATTCTAGAGGGTGAAGGGTATCTGTGAGAGTTAAGCTGTTTATCAAGCGAATGGCTCTTTTCTGAATGGAATCTAGAAGACGAAGAGAATGCCTTGGTGCTGAACCCCAAATGTGCGAGCAATACTCCAGTAGAGGTCGGATTTGAGCCTTGTAGTTGATCAGGAGTAAAAAACTTTCTGGCTTTCCACAGAAAACCTAGCCTCTGGCTTGCCGACTTTGCGATGTTAGCAACATGGTCATGCCAAGACATATTATTGGACACCGTGACTTCCAAAATCGAGATGGAAGGACTTGGTTCAAGGGTATTTCCGGACATTGTGATGGGATGATTTGAGGAATTCACTTTCTTGGAAAACGTGGCACTTTGTGTTTTTTGGGAGTTGAACTGAACAAGATTGTTGGTTCCCCACTCGACGATTGCTCTAAGATCTCTATTGATGGAATCAATCTGTTCCTGCCCGAGTCTCTTTGTATTATTCAATTTATTTTGTAGTATAGTTTTTACTGGCAAAAATAGCAACCACTAATGTGTCCTCGTCCTCGTCTTTAGAGATAAAGTGGGGACGTTTGACGTGTGCATTTGTTTAGTAACTTATCTCCATCATTTATTATTGCTTTTTCTTAATAACTAATTCGATATGAATCTTTCTTCCAGGTTCGGGGTAAACAATTGCGATCACCCTTTGGACGTGTGTTGCAAAATTCCAGATGGCGGTCTCGATCCCGATTTACCACAACCGGGTGTCGATGACACCAGTCCCGCTACCCAGGGTCCCTTCACATCTAATCCCATGACCCAGAGTCCCGTAACACAGAATCCTGTCATCAAAAAACCCAGTTACTGCGGAATCAGACATCCCAACGGTATCGACTTCAAAATTATGGGCAACAGAGACAACGAGGCCGAGTACGGGGAATTTAATTGGATGACCGCCATCTTGAACAAGAACTATCTGACCCAGGGACTGCAGAAGCCTTTGATTTGCGGAGGATCACTCATTACGCCGAATGTAGTGCTGACAGGAGCTCACTGCGTTTATAAGTAAGTTTATATGTACACAAACGACTAGTTGCCACAAGTTTTATCTCTCTTACTCTCATGCAAAGGATCCCTGAAGAAATTTATAAATCCTGGCGAAATTAATCAGGATAATCGGGTATTTTTATCGAATTATTGCATTGTCGTCGGTCTTTGACAAATGTGTAAACTTTAAATTAAATCTGATCGCTTAAAGTAGGGCAAAATCGAGGCCAAAGAGTCACTTACAAATATACATACAAACAAACAAACAAGATACAGGTGAAACAAATATAAGCGTGTTAATAAGAATAATTCGTTCGTTATTTCTGTTAAAATGTAAGTTGGCGTGGATACAAAAGTGCATTTGGATGAAAATGAGTAAATTGATGCCAGAATAAGCAGCCAAAATTGTAGTGAAGATGGAAGATCGCAGCAGTTAATAGTAACCAATTGAGTGAATCAAAAACATTAAGAGGGTACAAATAAACTGGGGTTTACGATAGAAGAGGTGTATTATCCCTGCAGATGGCTTCAAAATGATCTCTCCAGATTCAGTAATATCCGAGTAAGCATTAATTTCGTTAGAAATAGGCTAGGGAAGTTGAAATTAGAGACATAAAACCTATAGATCATGTTTGGTCCTATCTAGAACGGCACACAAGATCTCGTAACATTACTCCAATCAATCTAGATGAGCTACAACATGCTTTAATTGACGAATGAAAAAGTTTAGACATAGAGTTTATTAGAAATTTTATAAGAAGCATTACAGAACGAATTCATTGTTCCAAGATTTGTTTTAGTTTTTTTATTTTTGCAAATTCTTTCTAATTGTTTTATTTATTTTTAATTTTTTGATATCCAAAACTCTTCTACTGTATAATAAGAATTTACAAAATATCATGAAAAAAAGATGGAAAAATTACTGAGGTTTGCATATGTATGAAATATGGGTAAGAATCTTTTGCGCAATACTGGTTGCATACACATTAACACAAATACTTTTAAGAAAGTTAAAGAAGGTATATTATAATATTTTTGGTTTGTTTTTTAGTTCTGTTCTCCCTGGAATTCTTGTTGCAATGCCTATGAAAGTCGAAATATCAATTTTTTAAAGGCTTTCTCTGTGTTGTTAAAGTCACTATGAATAAGCACAAATAAAATGATAGATCATTGGACAACAATATCAAACTTATCAAAAAATCATCTTTCACAAAGTGCTTGGTGCAAACAAACATAAACTTTTTTTGTTTTCCTATTATTAGAATCATCTTCCATTTCTGAGCTGCCTTAGGATTTGAAGGAAATTATGCAAAGATAAAATCGAATTGCGATAAGCAGAGCATTGTGGAACAGAGCATATTTTTCGTGATTTTATATCTATATCACCTTTTTTAATCATTTGCATTTTCGGATGTTGTGGTTTATTAACACAAATTCTTCATAAAACATTTAAATCACTTTCAATGCTTAAAATAATATATAAAATTTCACTTTTCACCCATATAAACAAATGGAGATTAGTTTGTTGTTCACTCCTCGAGAAGTTCATACGATCAATAATAGATGTCGCCACTCGTGATTTTTTCCTATTGCGTAGTCTACCGTTCTGCGCATCAGCCTGTCTTTTTATATGTGAGGTGCCTTTTTAACACTTTCTGGTTGCTCATAAACCCAAATACACAAATTTGTTTACTTGTTCCGCTCTTTCTTCCTTAATCAAAACAGTTAGTCATTCTTTCTTTTCTTTCAAAAACCATTACTTTCGTTTTGCTTACATTTATTTTCATCCCTTTGATTTTCAGGGCATCATGCATAACATTAACCATCGCCTGCAACTTCTTTTCAGATGACGCTAATATGACTTGATCATCGGCGTAAAGAAGGCATTTCACGATCAAATCATTCATTTTCAATCCATACGCACTCTCATTCAAATCTTTTAAACAATTGTCTATGTATAAGTTAAACAGCCATGGCGAAGCCACAGATCCCTGTCTCACACCTTTTTCGATGTTAAATAAGTCCGTGCAAGCTACGTTTATCCTGACAAAAGCAGTGGAATCATCGTTAAGTGATTTCAGTGCTCGTATTAAACTACCGCTCACCCAATACATAGACAATGTCGACCACAATTTACTCCTCACCACTCTGTCATAGGCCTCTTCCATGTCTTTAAAAGCGCAATAGACCTTCTGACTTCTAGCCAAGAATTCTTCGACTATACCTCGTAATGAGAAGACCTGATCCATACATCTCCTTGCTTCCCATAGAGATAATACAGATAGAGTAGACATGCCTGAAAGTGGGAGCGTCCATCGAATAAAAGAGAAAGAGAATCAAATTTGTATTTCTCTCTCTCTTACTGCGTGCTGCGCAGAATGTAGTTGCATGAACAACTCTAATGGTTCTGCGCGCGAAGACGAATCAGATCTCTCTCTATGGTGTTTCCTCTCTTAAATTTACATTTACACCTGACCTGTATTTTCGTATTTTAGATCCAAATCTTTCGACCTGGTGGTTAGAGTAGGGGAATGGGACACCCAAACGCAAAGGGAACGGCTTCCATACCAAGAGAGAAACGTAAAATCCATCGTACTGCACGAGGACTTTAATTCTGGAAATTTGCACAACGATTTCGCTCTTTTGATTCTAGAAGAATCCATCAATAAAGCCGACAACGTCGGTACCATCTGCTTACCAAAACAGGGAACCAGAGTCAATTCTAAAAATTGCTTCGTCAGTGGATGGGGCAAAGACGAATTCGGTTAGTAAACGAAAATTTAGCTTATTTTTAAATAAAACTTCTCGTTTCTGTTAGTTCTATTAATATCTACGAGATGGCGCTGACATGTGTCACGCTTCTGATATATTATCTAGTTATTTGTATATGGGTTTATTTTTTTACAGGAAAACAAGGAAAATTCCAGGCAATATTGAAGAAAATTGAATTGCCTACAATAGAAAGACGAAAGTGTCAAGAAGCTCTCAGAACAACACGTTTAGGAAAGACTTTCGGTCTCCATAGTAGTTTTATTTGTGCGGGAGGAGAGAAGGGAAAGGATGCTTGCACGGTAAGTTTGAAGTTTGTTACAATACACGAGTTCATAAATATTTAAAATAAATTCCAATATCAAACAGGTGTTTTCCCCGTAAAGTATGTTGCCTACGTATCGAGGTTCGCTTTTAACAAATCGCGAAGAAATATTTCTGTTGTAAAAGATTTACATTGGGGTTATTTTGAAATAACCGATTAAAATTTAACGAAACATTTTGTTCAATAATCCAGATAGGTGATTATACTGAAACACATTAAGGATATACGTTAGCGTTTGAATAAAGTGTAAATAGTGTTGCATATATTTGGGCGTTTACCACGATTCTTATTCGACAAAAGAATTATTAATTTTATTATGAAAGTAATTGTGACGTAAAAACAAGATTAACCATCGTTTATTTTAGGGTGATGGAGGTAGTCCGTTGGTATGTCCAGATCCAGAAGATTCTCAACGGTATGTCCAAGTCGGTATAGTCGCGTGGGGCATTGGTTGCGGCGAATTAAACATTCCAGGAGTGTACGCAGATGTTTCTAAATTTAGAACGTGGGTCGATCAACAATTACAACGGCTTAACATCGACAATGCTCCTTATACTGTGTAAATTAGTGATTTTTTGTGATTTTTTTTTAAATAATAATTTGACTCTAATAAATCCGTTTTATTTTAAAATAATTTCAACGGCCAGAACCACCAAACGGGCGAATCCTGCACACGTGCAAAAAAATTACTACGTTCAGTGAAGCATTTAAAACGTATCACCGAATCTGTCACACTTCGTATGTCTGTCTCTTTTTTGGATATTGTTTGATCCGATGCAAGTCGCATAATACGGTAATCCCAACTTTACACCGTTGCCAAGTTGTCACAATTGTAGGAGAATCTAGAAATTGTAACGTTGTGCTATCACGTGAAAATTTTAAATATAAAAAAATTTTGTTTTTAAAAAAAAGTTAATTAAAGTGGCACAGCGCATTTTGAACGGCAATGCTAATGCTACTTTAAAAAATTTATTCTACAAAATTTGGGCACGCCGATGAACGTTGTTGGCCAAACTATGAATAAGTGGATCATTGCTAAGAAATATTTACGTCATTGACGACGTGCTTTGGCTTTAGTTTTTTATTTACCATATATTAGGTCCGATCCCATTCTGATCATTTATCTCAATCAATTATTAAATCCATTCAAATAAAAATTGTCAACTTTTAATGAAAATTGACATGAAAATTAAATGTAAAATATTATTAATGACGAGGATTTTTTATTATGTAATATCGTCGAGTTGGCATTTTTTTTAATCTTATATTTATATAAAAAAATAAAAAATTAGATACTTTTATCATTTATTTATTAATTATTGTAGACACATTTTAAAATGGTACAAATACATACGAAAAGTTTGGTATTTTAAAATAATTAATCAAGTCACCCATGACAAAGTAAACAATTAACAATCAAAATTTCATACATAATTTAATTTTTATTTATTCGACATTTTTTAAATTTTTAAAAATTAAAAAAAAAACGGTGGCTTTAAAAACATTAAGTGCAAAATATAAAAGTTTAAAAATTTGGCCACTTAATTACATATAATTGTTTTTTTCGAAATTATGAACCAATTTATAATTAATTTACTTAAAAAAACAGTAATAACAACTCTTACGAATAAAATTCTTTTGCATGTACCTACTAAATATTTTAAATAATTTCGAACAACTTGTTTTTAATGTAAGTAATTTGAAAAGAATGTTAACTATTCCATTTGTTTAGAATGCTTGATTGTCATAAAACATTTACCTGCTCAATTACACTACCTGTTGTATTTTGGTGAAATCTAAACTGGATTTTGAAACCTAACATTTTAATACCATATGTACTCCTTTTTCTGCAAAAAAATTAATATACATATTTTCTAATTTTAATTTATTTTGCATGTCCGTAAACACTAACTTTGCCATGACATGATATCAAAAACCTCATAAAAATATGCAATTTAAAAAAATTAAACGGCATTTAAATTAAATTAAACCATTTAAAAAATCAAAATTTACTATTTCATTTGACACATCGATTGACGTAAAAATAAAGCAAGAAACTTATAATTTGTAATCGTTAAAACTTTACTGAATCTAAATCAATTAACCACATTTTAGAATTGTTTCAATATCATTAGATTAATTTTACTTTAACCCCCCACGAAAAAAACAATGAAACGACTTGGTATCATTAAATTTTGTTTCAAGTAAATACAACAGAATCTTCAGTTCACCTCATGTCATTTAGCTAAATAATTAATAATTAAAGAGGCAGTCGTTAATGTAAATATTTACTAACCTTAACAAAGAACAGCTCCAGCAGCCACTAATAATTTAACTCCTATCACCGTTTCACTTTCATCAGAGTGCACCAAGCATTCCAACATTTTAACCTCTCGACTACCACCTCGTCAATTTCTTTGTGATGCGATACACGGAAAACGCGCCACAGCTTTGTTCATATTTTCTAGTTCCGCAGATACCGAACTGATAATTACAGCGACTCAAGTAAATATTTTTGAAACGTGTGCGTCAAGACGGTTTGTGGTTTGATGGTGTGCGTGATCCCGAACGGTTCGTGAAGTAATTCAAAAGAACCAAAACGTAAGGTTGCACCTCCTCACCCGAAACTTAAAGCGCCAGCCTGGCCGATCAAACAACGAAACATTACGAATGTTTACGACTGTAGTTCTGTATCGTGACGTCATATAATTAGAGTAAATACAAAGTAGATGGCCGTGTCAGCGTGGTGTTTGTGAATAAGCTCTGTGATTAAATTGTTAAAAAATATGGGTAACAGTGATATACAGGTATGAAATTATTACAATATTTGTTTAAATGGATAAGGAATATTTTAAAACAAGTTTCTTATTTTTATATGGACGAATAGCAGAGATATTCGCTGTTTATTATTGTGACTTTCTATAAATATTAATTAATTTCGAAGCTATTATTAAATTACACCAGTTTACTTGATCGGGTTCAAAACTGATTATTGATTGAGGCTTTTTATATCGCTTGTTTTACTCATTATTTAATATTTTGGTATTTTGATTTAATGTTTTTTGTGTTATTTACTTAAAAATTAAATTATTATCATTTTTATCGAGAATTTATCCAAATTCTTATCTACATTTTTATGAATTCTTTTATCAACTTATTATTGTTAAAATTATTAACAGTTTTCCAAGTTATTACTAATTTCAAGGTATTTTAAATAAAATTTCCCATTTATATAATTGTTTTTGTTTCTTAAATCTAATTGTTTTGTCGGTGACCAGTTCCAGTTGTTCATTAGAGTTGTGCACTTAAGCTAATCGTAATGACCGACAATATTTAATTGGCCGATTTGAAAAATGACCAATCTTATTTTTATTGCCAGTAGGCAGTTAAATATTACTTTTTCATAATGTTTGAAAGAAAATATTTACAATTTAATTATTTTAAATACTTTTTGTTCTATTAAATTCGTTGATTTTATTATTCTTGATGGTTAATTTTACTTGTTTTCGAATAGTAAGCATGATTGTGTGTGAATTTTAATAAAATTATTTCGTTACCATTGCATATTTAGTTATAGTGGAACTACGAATGTTTAAAGTAATGATAAGATTAATCACTATTTAATTGGTTGACTATAAGACAGTGCCGGGTTGGTGGGAGTGTTTTGTTCCAATTTTATTTGTGATATTCTATTCGTGCCCTCTTATTGTTTTATTAATGTTTTTAAATAAGTTGGTGAGGGTAATTTACGACTTTTTCTCGAATATAGAGGCAATTTGACAATTTGCCAACAATTTATATTCTTTTACTTACGTGTTTTAAAACAAAAATTATTTTCGATGTACCATTATCGGTATACAGTGTGCCGCAAAAAGTTGTATACGATAAAAAAAATAATAACGAACCAAATAATGGTTAAAATTAAATTTACTCCACTATTTATTGTAATATTTATTTCGTTTTCGAAGAATGTCAATTATTTACTAAAAGATTTAGAAGCAGGTATAAAATAAAATTCGAAACTAGGTAGCTACAGGTAAAATAGAAATAATAGTGGATTTTTCAGGGTCAGAGGTAGTAGTCACAATAAGGAATTATAGGGTAGCTGGATTACTTGAAACGTTAAATGTAATTATAGTTTATGTAAATGGATAATTAAAATTCAAGGATCGCGATGAACAGGATCTTTTTGGACGAGAATTAGGTGTCAAGGACCTGACTCGAAGCGCGATTTATTGTTTTACATTATATTTTGTTTATATTTAATAAAATCGTTATGTTGTATAAATTCAATGTATAACTTTCCGCCCAAATGACAATGGAAAGTTCAAATAAAATGAATCTGGCGAAGGAGTATTTATTTATTTAATACGATTTAAATTTATTTATTTGTTTAAAACATTGCACAGGGTCTATCAATAATTATCATCGGTTACCATTTTTATAAAAGTTGTTTCGCATAAACTAAAAACGGATAAATATTAATTTTACACGAAAAATATTTAATAATAAAAAAATTAAATTATTTCTTTTTTGTTTTAGTTTGTTGGCGGATCGTGCGGACAACACGGACCTTACACGTTTTACAAAGCGTTTAAATACAACAAAAACGGCGGTTGGCGAATAGTGACTTTAAGTGAATTCTTTTTCGTGAAAATGTGGCGCGATAGTGACTTATTGTGCATAGGCGAGTTACAATTACTCTGGATCGATAAAAACAGTGAACAAGTGTTGGCGAGCCTTAGATTGTATTTCCTACCCGAAAATACGCCCGAGGGTCGACTTGACCACGGAGAGGTACGTCTTTATCTTTTTATTAACCTTTTTCTGCTTATTCTAGCATCTTTTTTTTTTTTTTTCTTTTTTTTTTATGTAAATAGTCGCAAAAAGGGTAGACCTATCGCGTGGGCCCGCTTTTTGAAAAGTTGCAGGTCATAGTTCTCTGGAAAAACTGATTTTGGAAGCTTATTCCATTCCGTAGCAGCCCTGTAAAAGAAGGATTCTTGATGAAGATTGGTCCTTGTAGTTTCAAGCTTGAGAGTAAATGTGTGAGACTGATCGGCGTGCCGAGTTCCTCGGCCGAATGTGGCCAATGGTGGTACAAGAGTTTTTATTTCTCTGGAGCATCTGCCATGGAAATATCTGTAGAGCAATGACTGGTCTGCAACTCTTCTTTTATGTTCTAGAGGGTGAAGGGTATCTGTGAGAGTTGAGCTGTTTATCAAGCGAATGGCTCTTTTCTGAATGGAATCTAGAAGACGAAGAGAATGCCTTGGTGCTGAACCCCAAATGTGCGAGCAATACTCCAGTAGAGGTCGGATTTGAGCCTTGTACGTCGTCAACAGTTGATCAGGAGTAAAAAACTTTCTGGCTTTCCATAGAAAACCTAGCCTCTGGATTGCCGACTTTGCGATGTTAGCAACATGGACATATTATTGGACTCCCAAAATAGAGATGGAGGGACTTGATTCAACGGTATTTCCGGATAAAATGATTCGAGGAATTCACTTTTTTGGATAACGTGGCGGTTTGTGTTTTCTGGGCGTTGAACTGAACAAGATGTTGGTTCCCCAACTGTGGCGTAAGGGACCAATATGAAGCTTAAATTATTAGTGTTTACGTATTTATTTTTAACTTTTTTTTTTCGTAAAAAAAATATCTGAATTTAAAATTATTTTTCGCGAGCTGATGCTACATCGAAATGACGTCACGTTGATAGTTGATATTCATTACATATTTTTTTAAACAAAGATACACCTACCTCAATTCCGAATTAATAAAGGAAAATTAAAATATATCGATGTTTTCTCGTGCGTTATAATCGACAAAGATAAGAATAATCGAAGATAACGTAAGAAATAACAATATCCTATTTTATTTCTATAATAAATTTATCGTAAAACTTAGTCAAAACTATCGATCTATTATAAAATGCGTTTTTACTCTTCAGTCTCGTAACAAAGACTGCCAAACTACCTGCCATATCCCGCACCTCTCATCGTCTTACTATTTTAGGTACCCAGCAAAACGGATCTTTCTGTTCAAGTAACCCTCGTTTATGACTCCACACCGATGGACCTTGCATACAGGGTAGATCCAAATATATATCTTACAATAAATACGAATAGAGGTGAAAATATTCGAAAAAATAATTTCTTCGTGACGGAATCTCGTCTGGCAACGCGGCACAAATATTATTTTATTACGTAGAAGGCAAACGTGGATATGGAAATCTAGCGGGTTTAGAAATAATAATTATTGTCGTCGGTTAAATATTTACTGTTCAAATTTAACATTACTTATTAAACAATAAATCGTAATTATTATTTGAACATTCCAACGCCACTGTTTTGCAATATTCCAACGAGTTCTTAATTCCGAGATTATTTTTTCGACGACACGGATTATAACATATCCTTCGTTATTCAACTTTGTTGTAAGAGTAGTTACTAGAAATGACATCTAAAATATTTTCCATTTTTGGTCGAAAACGGAACACGTGCTTTAAGCTATTTATTTTCTTATCATAACGTTAAAATTATTACTTCCGTAGTGGATCGACTTTTGTTCGTTTATTTTCCTAATACTTTCATCTGTCGTCAAAACCTCGTTTTCGTTCAAACCAAGGCAAACAAAACTCGTTTTGTAGTTGTGTGCATGTATATTCAAAATAGGACTAAGTATCGAGCTCTATTGCATTCGACCAATCGATTCGTCAGCCGAAGTACGTCGCGAATTGCCGTCGAATATTAAACTGGTCGTGCGTTATTCACCCCGATTCCGAACTAGTTATTAAAAAGATACGATACACTCCAGCCGGTTTTGTATGGATTATCCTACTCTCGATTGTTTCTTCTTCTCTGTCTAAACGTCGTTTATGTATTTACCAGAATCGCTTCTAGAGATATTCAGCTACGTGCCAAACTATTGTTAATTTTTTATGGAGGCTTTAATGAGTTACGTTATAAAGGGGGCGATTAAAAAATAAGGAACAATTACAGAATTTTTTTTATTATTGTCAACGTTATAATAATCATTTGGAAAGATATACTTACTTACGTAAGAAATAATAAAAAGCGTATTCTACTCAAAACTATATTTATCGTAAAGCGTATTCAAACTATCTCTCGTCCCTTTATCAAGATTGCCGCCAGCCCCTTCTCGTTCTTTTCTCTATAGTCCGTACACAATTTGTTGATAGCTCACTGCAAGTTTGACCCTCATTAGAGAACTGAAATACAGAGAGGACAGGTAGTATGATATAATAACAAAAACCAACCTAAAACTGGCAGTTTAAGATGTTTTCGACTAACCCACCTTGTATCTGAATAAATACAATACAGCTATAAAACTTTTAATCCGATTATGTAGGTATTTTGAGTGGAAATGACTGACCAGTGTCGTAGAGTATATGATTAAAACATTACGTTACTTTGAATAAATAAATATATTAATATTCTTAAACTGTAGGTACTGTAAATTGTATTTTTATTTTAATAAAATTTCTTTATTTTATTTAAAAATAAAAAGTTACTTGCAATTTGTAAAAGATACATTTATTTAATTAATACCTATTTTTAAATGATATAAACTACGATTACTTACAAAACTATTCAAATTCAAAATAAACAGGATCATCTTCGGAATCCGAGTCGTCTTGCAGGTTAATAATTAGCGGTTGTGTCTCTACAGTCGCATCAATTATATTGTCAAGATCCCACATTTTTTGTTCTTCTTCTATTACATGTCTTACTGCATCTCGCCAATTTTGTTCTGTAATATGTTGTAAAGACTCATATAACAATTCACGTACAGCTTGTATTTTATATGACGTATTTTTTCTAGCCACATAGCTTTTCATTTGTGCCCAAATGAGTTCAATTGGATTTAATTCGCAGTGGTAGGGTGAAAGTCTAAGGACTGTGATGTTTCGTCTTTCCGCCATTTTGTCAACTACGTATTTCTTGAACTTAGATTTGTGTTGCCGGGCAATTTTTAAAAGTTCTGCTTTAACCATTCCATCTTTGTAAGGCAGGGACTTATTCCGCAGCCATTCAATGATATCCTGTTTCTTCCACGCAGTCGTTGGAAGTCTTTCTACTAGTCGTGAATGATAATGTGCATTATCTAATACTATAATTGAGTTTGGTGGTATATGTTCAATCATCTGCTCAAAATACTCTTCGAAAACATCAGCTGTCATCTCCTCGTGATAGTCTTTTGTGCTTTTGGATTGAAATTCCAACAAACCATGCTTAGCAAATCCTTTTTCACTGCCAATGTGAGAAACTATTAATCTACTGCCTTTACCAGAGGGTGGGGAAATACCAGTAGACCAACCTTCCATAAAGGCTTGCCTGGAGCTTGATATATTTTTATCTGACCAAATTTTTGTGAGAGTATGACCTGCGTTTACCCACGTTTCGTCCTGATAGTAAATTGGCTTTCCTTCAGCCCGAAATTTTCGTATAGATCTTAGATACTTTCTTCTCCAACATATTATCTCTTCCCGGTCAATCAAAAGTGATTTTCGGTCTGATTTCTCCCACCGGAAATTTAATTCTTTTAAAACTTGCCACAATTTGGTTCGTCCGACATGAGGCAAATCCGGGTCGTCTCTAACTTCTTCTAAAATTTTGTTTAAGTTGGGTATTTCTTTTTTGTAAAAAAATTCGTGAATTTTCCTTCGAATACCATTTTTGGCAAATTCATCAATTTCAATAGGTTTTCTCCCCCTCTTTAAGTATTCGTTTGTATTTGGGTTAGCTATACCTTGTTTTTTTCTTTCTGATAGGAACCTATATATTGTTGACTCCCCTACGCCCGTCATGTGGGCACAACTCTTGATTATGTTCTGAACAGTGTTTGTGGAATTCTGAGAAAGCAGAGCATCGTGAACGTTCAAAACAATAGTCTTCTCTCTTGGTGAATAGACAGACTTACTGACTATACGCAACAGTACCGGTGTAAAACTTGATGATGTTGATGATGATGACGAAGCCATCGCAAGCAATCAAACAAAACAAGCAGGAACGAAAGGTACGTATATGTTTGTAGGAATATGAAAAAAAGTTACTCACGCACTGCACAAAATTCGCAAAATAAATATTAGAGACGTTAATTACTGCCGTAGACGCCGAAACACCAACGAGCCGTAAATTAAATGCGATCAAAAACGTACTAAACCTAATGAGGGTCAAACTTGCAGTGAGCTATCAACAAATTGTGTACGGACATGAATAAACACCTCAGGAACCTCCGCCTATGATTTTACGACTATTACGGCCGTTTTAAGACTTGGACGCACATTTTGTGCTATCGACAAATTATGAACGGACTATAGATACCTGGCCTCCAGATGTGCTTGTGTATCCAAAAGCTCTCCCCGAATACAGGGTGAATCCAAATGTATCTTACACTCGGCCATCCTGCATTAGAGGTCTGTCCTCAGACCTATAAGCTCAAAATAGAATTATCCGTTCCTAAATAAATAAATTATACCTAGAAATAATTTACACATGACAATATCTGTCCTTAATAAGCTAAGTGTGAGCTTAACAACTCCTTTGTGACTATACATACATAAAGTCACGCCTTTTTCCCGTAGGGGTAGGCAGAGACCACTTCCTTTTACTTGCTACGGTTCTTACACACATCTTTTGCTTCCTCTACTTTCATCGGTGCTCTCATACATGCTCTTCGGTAGTTGGTACTCTTGACCTGTGACAATATCTGTCCCTAAAAATTAAATATGAGCGTAACAACTCCTTTGTGACAATATCTTGTCCGTAAAAATCGAATATGAATACATACTTTTTCTCTACCTGGTTTTCGTCAAAATGTTAATTAGTTTCGGCTCCTAGGGAATCGAAAAAAATGTACGGAATATTTCTACCCCATTCTCATTATATGACTAAACCAGTGTTGTACGGTTTGTAATCGAATTATAATTGTTTAAAACGATTTAAAAAAAATTTTTTACGGTGATGTCTTTGAATAACATTGTAATATATTGCTGTTGTAAAACGAGACATTTTTATCTAAAAACGCATAAAAACTGGTTTTACATGTATAATCCACAAATGGGTGATTTAGGCGTGTGTATTTCGATCTCCGCTTAATATAGTTGACTCTTTATCGAGTTTTTGTTTGTCTACGGTCGTGATAAGAGCTGATAAAGTGCATAACCCAATTTTTATCATACTTGATTTTTAATTTGCATACTTAGTGCTGATAAAATTATTAATAATTTTTATAGTTACTTCCCAAATTTATTATATTCATTTTAAAGCAGAAAAATAATTTCTGTAGGCGGTAGAAAAATCTTGTGATCAGAATAAGGAGCTTTTTGAGGACTAAAAGTATCTACTTCTTGTGACGCCCTCTCCTTTCGAAGGTTGGCGATCCACATACAGCTCGACTCAGCAGCTCGAAAGATTTCAATGGAAGTGCACCCAAACCATCTTCTGAGGTCTTTTAACCAGGAGTTCTGACGGCCACCAAAAGATCTTTTCCCTTGAATCTTTCCTTAAATTCTTAGTCTCAGCAGTTCATACTTATTGCCTCTCATAATGTGGCCTTTGTATGTAGTTTTTCTTTCTTTAATGAGGGCCATTAGTTCTTTCGGCTTCTTCATTCGTCTTAGCTGCTTCCGCGGCTTACTGTGTTACTGTTACATATTTCACGAAATCACTCCCATAAATTGCGAGTAAGCGAGAGAGGAAAGGTGTTACACATCAAAAATATTAAAAAGCGTTAAATTTTACAACAAAAGTTACTCTCTCGTTTGATTCATGTAACTCGGTCGGTTATCGAGTTATTTGCTTCTAAAAATTTCAAAGAATTTTAATTTTATAAAAAATTTTATTCCGTAAATGTGTAACGATAAAAAATTAAAAAATAAAAAACTATAAAGTAAATCATTCGACTTCGATACACTTCATGATTATCTTCGCAGGTCCCTTGCAACGGCGACGCTGGCGGTTCCAAAAATTGGTTCGGCAGATTTCTTATACCATTTTTACGATACCAACTGATTGTCGTCTATTTTAGTCGTCTCTGTTTAGTTGCGAGCACATTTTCTAAATTTAGTCCTTGTTTGTTTTTAATATGAAGTGATGGTATTATAAATACGGGAGAAGATGCAGTCAAAGAATAAAAATCGCATAAAAATTTATCGAACAAAAAATGAAAAAAAAAAAAAAAAAACCGTTAAAATTTAAAAAAGGGGGGGGGAGTATACAGTGAGTTATCGAATCTTTACCCATTTGTGACTAAATTATACTTGACAATAATTTTAAGATTCAAAACGTTACGAAAAACTATTGTATATATCAAGAATATCGTAGAGTAATAAATTTTTGAAATGTAACATGCTATTGTTAGAATAATAGGCTACCGAGTATTCAGAAGGTCATAGGCGTACTTCCAGGGATTACATTATTTGTTTGGGTTCCTTCATTATTATCAGAATAGCTTTGTCCAGTCGATTACAGGCGAGTGAAAAGATCTGACGTAATTGTGATTTTTTCGAAAGTTGATAGTGATTTTATCGAGCACGGAATTAACTTGTGATTATGGACCAGTGATAAAATTAAAGATGGACCATTTATCACTTAACGAAAGAGTGAATGTTTACAATGTTTACAGAATCCTAATACTGTTAAAAGTAAAGTTAAAATGTCCTCACCTAAACCGAGACCAGTAAGACCAAAATTATCAAAAGTGAAGCTGGATGATTCTTTTAAAAATGCAGTTCGTAGGATAACATTACATTGTTGCGGTTGGGCACCTAGTTCTTTTGATCCTCTGTGACTACCGCTGTGTCTTCAGGACATCAGAATTCCAGTCCGCTTGTTTTAGCAGGATTTCTATTCATGTTTTGCTCCAGCAATTGGCAATCCGACCAACTGGCTTCTTGGTTCCACCAGGGTACTATTTCTTGCAATTTCATCGGTTAACTCGTTGTCATTTATCCCTTTGTACCCAGGAACCCATGTAAGAGTGACCTCATTTGCAGTCGCTAACTCGGTGAGGGCCTGCATGCAGTCCCACACCACCGAAGATGTTGTAATCTAACTCACGAGGGCAGTTCGTAGGATAGTCCACTCATTTTTTTTAACAAACAAATACCAACTTTAGATAAAGTTTTACGAGCTATTAACGATGATCCTGATTTTCCACAATAAGCAGAACTAAGCTTTGGAAAGTTTTACATGAATTAAACTTCAAATACGAAAAAATTTGGCAGACAGTCGATGCTTATTGATTCCGAAGATAATGTTTGTTGGAGACGAGGCTACCTATCAGAAAAATAAAAAAGGACAAAAAACAAGAACGTTCTGAAGGAAGAGTTTGGAAAAACAAAAACATAAAAACAGTTCGTGAAGCGTTTCTGCAAGCATGTTCAACTGGTCTCAAGGAATCAACAAGTAATTGTTACCCATATTGGTAGTCTAAATGGATTTCTCGAGGAGGGTCTACTTCTGTTTGAATATAAAAAAACTTGTGATTATCTCGAAGACATGAACGGAGACGTGTTTGAAGAATATTTCGAACAAATGATTAAATTCATACTTAAAATTCAGTTATTGCGATGGACAATGCAACTCCATATTAGTTGAACGTTGAACTACTCATTCGAAAAAAAATGAAATGCAACGTGGTTAATTTCTACGAAATTAAACTTTTATTATACAATGTCAAGAGCAGAATTATTAGCCATTGCCAACATTCATCGACAAAATTATAAAAAATATGTCGTTGAGGAGATAGCCAAAAAAACGAGGAATTAAAATAATTCGCCTACCACCCTATCATTGTGAGCTTAATCGGATTGAATTAATATGGGCTCAAGTCGAAGGCAACTTTTCCTTAAATCAATATATGAAGTAACGACATAAAATTGGAAAAAATGTATTAATCACGTTATTGACAAATATGTGGGAGCTTGATCATATTATTGATAGCAGATTAGAGCCAATAACAGTTTCTCTTGCAGCGGATGACCATTCGTCTGAAATAGAATATCAGAAAGCATAACATAGCTCAGAAGTTTATTTTACATTGTTTATATGGTTTTAATTAGATAATTCGTAAAAAACTAAGTAAAAAGTTGAGTGGCATGACCATATCACACGTATGACAGAAGAACGAATAGTGACCTTCGGGAAGGCGAAGCACAGGAAGGCCTCGAAAACGTTGGAGCGACAATCTACCTCCATAAAACAAGTTACGATGAGGAACAGGTGTTATGCCTAATTAGAAGAAATAAGAAGTAATATTTTACATATTTTTCGTTTTATTTTGTTTTAGTATAGTTGTTCAGATTTTTTAACACTATATTAAACTTACGTACATATTAAATTTAAGGTAAAAAGTTTAAGAAATATTAAAACTTGTAAATAACAGTAGTAACCTATAATTCTATATTTTCAAATACCAACAAATTACAAAAACATTCATCATACATTCCATTCCAATAGGCGCTACAGCCCGATGTGGGCCTTGGCCTCCTCCACAATTCGCCTCCAAGCAATGCGGTCCTTGACTTTGGTCCACCAGCCGGATATCCGCATTGCCCTAAGGTCACCCAGTACTTGGTCCATCCATCTGAGCCGTGGTCTTTCTCTTTTCCTGGTAGCATAGATTTTAATGTTTAGAATTTTCTGTGGCATCCTGGCGTCTTCCATTCTTTGAACCTGTCCAAACCAACGAAGTCTCTGGGATTTTATAAATTTCACAATGTCTTCGCCGTTCAGGATCTCTCTGTTATTTCCCGGTTGTGGCGGATGCGCCATTCTGCTTCGTTGTTTCTGAGTGCTCCATATATTCTGATTATTTTACGTTTGAACCTTCTTATCGTCTCCTGATCTTGTATCGTGAGTGTCCAATTTTCACTCCCATAGGTTATTACCGGTCGAACTAATGTCTTGTAAATTTTTAGCTTTGTCTTTCTTGTAATCAGTTTGCTTTTTAAGAGTTTCGAGTTGGCAAAGTAGGCTCGGTTGCCTCTCTGGAGTCTTTCTTTAATGGCGGTGCCGGTTTTTCCCTCGTTGCCGATTAACTCCCCGAGATACGTGAATTGTGTTACTTCCTACCTAGTTTTAATTCCGGTGCGTCAAATCCTTTTCGTTGTCCAGTCCGAGTGCATTTCCGAATCCGTCCAGTTTTCATCCGAGGCTTGTTGTGAGGACTCACAGCTATTTTGACTCGGAGTTCAGTTTAACGTTTATGGGGAGCTAACCCATAGAACAACCCTCCTCCTTTAATCCAGGCTTGGGACGGCCACTTATGGCGGAGTTACATTCATCCTACACTTTGTGAAATATATGGTTTCAACGTTTATTCATCTTAAATAAAACGTAGCATTTGTAAATTATGTTTTGAGAATTTATTACTCTACGTTATTCTTGAAATATACTATACTAAGTTCTTTTACATTAACAAAGGTGCTGTCAATGTTTAAAATTAAAGTTGACCGTCACTTGCAGTTACTGTCAATAAACAATATTTGTAGTAAATAAACTTGTATAGCTTAAAACACTTTCGTTGAAAAAGTGACGGCATTGCGCCAACCTAGCACATACATTTATTTCACGTGACAATTTGGTAAAGATAGACATGATCAGACGCAGCATTCCAAGTTTAGTATACATTAACATTTAACTGGTAATATTAAAAGAGAAACTAAACATAATTTTATTTTTGTAATTGGTGAAAGTGATGGTGTTCGTTATCGACGGCTATTAGTTACATTTATGTTATTTAATAAATAAACCTCGTGAAATCGACTAAAACTAAAAAATAAATCATCGTAATTTTCAATGCAAAAATCTGACGACAGTAAGTCTGGTAATACAGGCGGCTACTCAATGGAAGGTTCGTCCTTTTTCTATACGACCGTCCTTCGAGTTCCGACAATTTTATACCTCAGTTTTTTGTTTATTGTAAATTTTACAATTGCATCTCTATATAAATGTATCGGAGTCAATTTTAAATTTTGCCTCGACGTACAAATCCAGTAATTATAATCTAAATTCCCAACATGATTATACCTATTAAAATCGTTACCAGTTAGCAGTGGCGTGGCAAAGAGAGTGTCCAGGGGTCACAACTCTCCATAAATTACGTTGACCCCCTAAATTCTAAATTCCTTTGAGCATAAACACTTTGTACCCAAATTTATTATTCTAGTTATGTGGAAAGAATAAATATACAGTGCGTCTATAAAGTAACGCATAAATTCATTATTAGCTTAATAAACAGTAATATGAAAAAAATCCCGAAACAGGTCTGGCAAAAATTGCCCGGTTCGGGTATATTAACCGAACTCAGCAGAAGAAATGTGGCACCTTACATACAAACAAACAAAAATGTCAATTAATCTTATAAACGACAAGGAAGACATGTTGCTTGTGAAAATACCAGATTTAAAAACAAATATTGAGAGAGAACTTTTGTTGTAATTGGGCAAGAAAACCTGCTGCTGTTTTATAGGCAATATTTATTTTTACGGCCATTCCATACTCCACATAACGGATTATTCGCGATTTACAAAAAAGGAAAATGTTCGATTCAGCCTGTGGGTATTCACAATTTTGGGAAACTCGGATTAAGAATCGCAGAACTTTTAAATTTACCCAATCCTAAAAATTACACAGGCCATAGCATTTTACTTTACCTTCTTGCTCTGACTTCAACAAAAGGCATTTAAATATACCAAGCATTTCAAACTAATTAAACCCCTTTAATATTAGCAATTGCTCGAATTTTAATAGAATTAGGAATTAAAATGTTTCTGTTTTGTTTTATACTTTATACGAACTCAGCTGGACAACGCAAAAATCGGGGTACGGTCAATAATGCCACGTCGAGCATTAAGCTAAACTGAAGCGTTTGTAATTGATCACTCCCGGTATTGTCCACATGGACTGTCGGCCAAACATTTGTGTATCTATGCATCTTATTGGATAGTACTTAACCCTAATTGAACAAATTTTATCGGCAGTTTTCTCACCGCAAAAGTCGATGCCGGCAAAAAACAAATCAGTGTTTACACAACTATTTACCAGTGCCGTGTTGTTACATACATATTTTTCCGTTTTTTACATACCTATTATCTTGTTTTCTGTTTTATTGGAGTATCTGTTATATAGTTAGTAACATGGAAATACATTTAAAAACTGCACACAAAAAAAACTGTTGGACTAGTAAAACAACAAAATTTTAAGAAAAAATACGTTATAGACAAACTTTGAATCTTACGGTCACACAGTTTTGCATTTGCTTCCATAATATTGTGTATTTAACCCTATTGAAGTGATCTGGGCTGTTTTAAAGAACAAATTACGAAAGTAATCTCCACAATTAAGCGATTCTGTTTAAGTACTGATGAGTGTTTCGATAGTGACTAATGTATGATGGTGTTTCGTTTAGGGTGGTCACCTTATCACGTAAGTCAAAACAATACCTACTTAAAGTTTTTGAAAAAAATTTAAAATGAGTTTAAAAATACATGCTAATCTACGAACCCAATTAAATAAGTTTTGAATTTAAATAGGTATACTCAAAAACCCCGTGATAAGGCGTGGCGTATTTATAAAAATATATTTCAAAATATATACTCTATTGAGAACATTGTTAACCCAATAATTATTTAATGCAGTAAAACTACTATTTTTCCAAGAAAGTGAATTCCTCAAATCATTCCATCACAATGTCCGGAAATACCCTTGAACCAAGTCGCTCCATCTCGATTTTGGGAGTCACGGTGTCCCATAATATGTCTTGGCATGACCATGTTGCTAACATCGCAAAGTCGGCAAGTCAGAAGCTAGGTTTTCTGTGGAAAGCCGGAAAGTTTTTTACTCCTGATCAACTGTTGACGACGTACAAGGCTCAAATCCGACCTCTACTGGAGTATTGCTCGCACATTTGGGGTTCAGCACCAAGGCATTCTCTTCGTCTTCTAGATTCCATTCAGAAAAGAGCGATTCGCTTGATAAACAGCTCAACTCTCACAGATACCCTTCACCCTCTTGAACATAGAAGAAGAGTTGCAGACCAGTCATTGCTCTACAGATATTTCCATGGCAGATGCTCCAGAGAAATAAAAACTCTTGTACCACCATTGGCCACATTCGGCCGAGGAACTCGGCACGCTGATCAGTCTCACTCATTTACTCTCAAGCTTGACACTACAAGGACCAATCTTCATCAAGAATCCTTCTTTTACAGGGCTGCTACGGAATGGAATAAGCTTTCAAAATCAGTTTTTCCAGAGAACAATGACCTGCAACTTTTTAAAAAGCGTGTCCACAATCATTTCCTTTCTATAATCCCTTCCCCTTCTAATAGTCGCAGTGCGGGAAGGGCCGTCCGCGGCCCACACGATAGGTCTGCCCTTTTTGCGACTTTTTTTAAAAAAAAAAAAATTAAATTATCTGTTGTGACGCCTATGCAACAACAAAGTCCGGCAAGCCGCCGGATGAAATATTGTTTTTATACTTGTCCAACTGACTTCGTAAGAACAAAGAAATATATTCAAGAAATATGTCTCATTCATTTGTTATTCCAAACGGTTGCCGAAAAAATAGTGTACGCAACACGTCCAAAAACAGCCTACGTCTCGTCCTAGAATTTTGTCTACTCGTCCAAAGAAACACTATCTTCCGGACTTGTTACGTAAATTAACATTATTATTTATATTGAAAGAGTTAACCTTTCGTTTTTCGTGTGAAATAAATTATTACGATAAAATTCAAGCTCGGGTGCATCAGTCTGGCTATGGAGCTTAAATAATTATCGAAGAATTGGTCGATCTAAATTTTTGTAAATATTTGAGGGCGTCGCGCCACTGCAAGCTTAGCTTTTACGTTTATTAACGAAAACATGTTTCTCGCTCTCCCCCTCTCTCTCGCTCGCGGCGCTCTCTTTCCCTCTTTGTATTGCTAGCAATATCGAATTTACAAGGTCACTAGAATTTGTTTTTAAATATTATAGTTAAACGATTGCACTTTTCACTTTTTTTTTTTTTGGTAGCTGAAATTTGAACAATTATTATTAGCATTCTCGCAACAGAACACAGAGATATGAGTTATTTATATTTTTAAACATTCATTCCAATTTATTTTGATATCGACCTTCAGTAAAAACAATGCAAAATATGATTGATTTTTAAAAAACATCTCCTAGACTTGTGTACCAGCATCCACAATATCAAGCACATTCGAACAAGTCGGTGTCATCAACCTTCATTTAAATAAATTTGTTCGTTAGATTGTTCAACTCATGTAATAAATATTCGTCTGAGGTCACCTTCCTAATTTCCTAACGAATCATTTATTTTTACTGCCTTAACATGGGCACTTATTTAAACAGAATGGTGCCAATCACTTATGCCCGTGAGAGTACTGAAAGATAAAATCAAGGAGAGTAAAATATGTAAAAATTGTGGGGTTTTCTGGCGGCATCTGCGTGAAAATTGAATTTTCTTTTGTACAGAAAATCGCATGTGGTACGAAGATTTTCTCACTTATGCCATTTTATGAATCGATAGGGGAGTATTAATTCTATGCATAAAAATTTAGGCATAAGGGCTACTGGCGCCCTAAGGGTGTTAATTATGACTTAAACATTTAATGTTCTTCTTCTTCAGGTGCCGTCTTCGTTTCGAAGTTTGGAGATCATCAAAGCTATGCGTATTGTTAATACTGCAGATCTAAACAGTTGGCACTTGTTGCAATTGTACCATTTTTTTAAGTTCTTCAACTTCACTTTCCAAAGACTCAGTAAAACGTCACCAGTAGCCCTTACGCCCACATTTTTTTGAATAGAATCAATCGTGGTTGAACTTCGTTTTGAAATCCGACGGTCTATTTTATAATCCTTCATTTCCGAAGATCTAAACATAACCTCGCAAAGCAATCGTAACATAACTACTGTCAACTGTCAATCCGATGTGGTGTGATCTGAATCGCGGGTCATACCTGCCGGCGCTGTTGCCGGACATAACTTTATATATTCTTGGAAAAAAAATGGCCGTGCGGAAAAGTCTATTAGCATCGTGATTAGAATAATGTATCTGTATTGAAACTATTCGCCTTCAATAAACGATATTGAATAGTTTTTTTTCTGTTTTTATTTATAGCATTAATTAATGTATTTCCTGTATGTCTTGTTCTGGTTATATCATCGTTATATCGATTTAATATTATTTTACAGAACAGTGCAGTATCTACTTAATAATTGATTAGAAAGAGATATACAGTGTGTACATAAACTAACGTAACTATTTCGCTGAATGTTAAATAAAAGTTTTTTCACATAATTCAGGCCATCTGCGTAAGTAGACAAGAAGTATACAGAGTGCACCGTTACTCCAAAATTAATCATTGACATAATTTTTTAATTAGTACACCCGCATATATTTTTAGTTTTTCATAATCTATTAAATTACAAATACAGCCTTCAAGACCGCATAATTCTAACCTTATTTATTCTACAGTTATTAAGAAAATAATTTACGGGAACGTTTTTATTACCAAAATAATTAACAGGAACAAATAGCTTATTAATCTCATTTAATTGGATGCTCAAATTGAATAATCTCAATGTGATAAATCGGGAGATCTGGCTGACCACTCAAATGTGCCCTTTCTTCCGATCCACCTGTCTTGCGAAACTACATTTAAGTAATTTCGAACAGCAACACTAAAGTGTGATAATGCACCATCCCGCTGAAACCAAATGTCATTAAAATTGTTACCAACTGCATTTCTTATTGCGGGAACTATTTTATTTCTTAAGAAATCTAAATTTCATGGTCCGTCCAAATTGCCTTCTACCAAAAATGGTCCAATAATAGTGGTGCCTATAATACTTGCCCAAACATTAACTTTTAAAGCCGTTTGTGTTCTTTGTTCTTGCATCCATTTAGAATAAGTATCACTCGAATATCTACAGTTGTGGCGATTAACTGTACCATTTAACATGAACGTGGCTTCATCGGCAAAGACTATCTTACCTGTAAAATGAGGGTCTGCATCTACCTTTTGCAGTATAGTTTCACAAAATTTTATTTTGCAGTCGTAATCATCTTCAGATAATTCTTGCAATAGCGCTACTTTATAAGGATGATACTTATTCTTCTGAATAACGTTACTTACGGATCCCACACTAACATTATGTTCTAATATAGTTTTCCGATTGGATGTAAAAGGTTTTTCTACAAAACATTGCATAACGTCCAAGGATTTTTCATCATTAGTTACGCTCTTTGGTCGGCCAGTTTTAGGACGATTTTTAGTTGAACCCACTTCTTTAAAAAGTTTCACAATCCTCTAAACTGTAGTTTTGGTAATTTTGTTGCGATTTGGATACGTATCATTAAATAAGTAAGTTTAATAAGTTTTTTTACGATCACCGTAACCTCTCATCATAAGCATTATTATTCTTTCCTGTTCGGTAAACGTACTTAAATTTTAAAAGTAACTAATTACAATAAACACCTTTCGCTTATAACAATGAGAAATAATTTATGAAATTTAAAAATTATTAATGGTAGAAAAACCTACTACTTTTTTGACATAAACAATTTTTTTATAATTTTAGTTTCGAACCACTGTAACTTTGGAACTATTAAAGATAGAATTATGCGGTCTTGACGGCTGTATTTTTAATTTAATAGATTATGAAAAACTGAAAATATATAGTATACGATTTAAAAAATTATGTTGTTATTTTGTAGTAACGGTAGTAACTTCTAATCGAATTATGCGGATGGCCTAAATTATTTGAAAAAACTTTTATTCAATTTTTTTTTTGAACCTAACAAAAATCATGTATTATTAAAAAAAATTATTATTTTTTAATATCCACGTTAAATAAGAAGCATGGCAACGTTGAATCGTCATTTATTTCCAGTGTGATCACAGTTTTCACTTGGTACGTCATTAGTATGTCTAAGGAGCGAAAGGTGTTTCAAAAAATACTTTCCAAAATTAAATTTGAAAAATACGTAATAATCTCAATATTGGAAATTTCCTCATTGACTTCTGTTTATTAACAAAAAGGACCGGGCTGTCATGAGTACTACCGACAAAAGTAAAAACTTAAAATAATGATATAACTCTTAGCAACAAATTATATTCATTTCCATACGGTGTATTTTTTATTTTATTTTATTCGCGAAAAATTGCCTGCACAATTTTTCGCAGATCGCTCGCGAAAAACTCCTTCGTGCAAGATAAGTTAGCTTGACGTCCTTCAAAAATGTATACACTTTTTCGCGCCACAAAATTAACGCCGTTTCTTTGACAGATAAAATTTCCGAAAATCTACAAATACGATTATTTTAATAATATTTTGACCACTGCTGACAGTCGCTGTCTTCTTTCACATCAAAAATACACCTGTCGATGACGTCAGCTTTATGCTGAAAACTAAGATTTTCTGTCGGTAACGTTAGGCCCCCTATATATTTTTTTGACAAGACAACATCGTCCTTAGATAATTATTCGAAAGATATTGTAGTTGAATATTTATATGAGCTGACTGTACAAGAAATAATCTTGTTAAAAAAACAGGACCGGAGTGAGCCGTTTCTGTACTGTAAGGATATTTTACTAAAACATGCAGTGAAGAATTATTAGATAGGTGTACCTCCAATGTTTTCTTCTTCTTTTTGTAGTGCCTATCCTTTCCAAATGTTGGCTATTATATTCGCTATTCGCACTTTATTGACTGCAGCTCGGAATAGCCGAGTTGTTGTCTGATTGAACCAAGCTCCAAAGTTTTCAGCCACGATATTCGTCGTCTGCATGGTCCTCTAGTTCCATACACTTTGTCTTGTAGAATATTTTTCAAAAGTTTGTATCGGCTCTCATTACGCATTACATGTCCTTACTGTTTCGCAGACGATAGCACACTTGTCTCAACTTTCACATCGTATCGATTACTTTCGGTGAATGATACAAATAGACTCGGACAGGAACAGGTTGATTCCATCAATAGGGATCTTAAAGCAATCGTCGAGTGGGGAACCAACAATCTTGTTCAGTTCAACGCCCAAAAAACACAAAGTGCCACGTTTTCCAAGAAAGTGAATTCCTCAAATCATCCCATCACAATGTTCGGAAATACCCTTGAATCAAGTCCCTTCATGTCGATTTTGGGAGTCACGGTGTCCAATAATATGTCTTGGCATGACCATGTTGCTAACATCGCAAAGTCGGCAAGCCAGAGGCAAGGTTTTCTGTGGAAAGCCAGACCTCTACTGGAGTATTGCTCGCACGGGGTTCAGCACCAAGGCATTCTCTTCGTCTTCTAGATTCCATTCAGAAAAGAGCCATTCGCTTGATAAACAGCTCAACTCTCACAGATACCCTTCACCCTCCAGAACATAGAAGAAGAGTTGCAGACCAGACATTATTTTACAGATATTTCCATGGCAGATGCTCCAGAGAAATAAAAACTCTTGTAACACCATTGGCCACATTCGGCCGAAGAACTCGGCACGCTGATCAGTCTCGCACATTTACTTTCAAGCTTGACACTACAAGGACCAATCTTCATCAAGAATCCTTCTTTTACAGGGCTGCTACGGAATGGAATAAGCTTCCAAAATCAGTTTTTCCAGAGAATTATGACCTGCAACTTTTTAAAAAGCGTGTCCACAATCATTTCCTTTCTATAATCCTTTCCCCTTCCAATAGTCGCAGTGCGGGCCGTCCGCGGCACACACAATAGGTCTACCCTTTTTGCGACTATTTTCATAAAAAAAAAAAGATATTGTAACTTTCGTGCCTTAACCGTATAGAGGACTTCTCTTTCTTTGCCCATCCTTCTCAGCACTTCTGCATTGGTAACCCGGTCTCTGTCCAAGTTTTTTTTGAATTTTTCTGTTCAGCCACATTTGAAATGCCTCAATTTTCTTGGAGGAAGTCCCCGTAAGCGTCCACGATTCGGCTCCAAAAAATAGTATTGAAAACACGTAACAACGAAGTAAACGTTTTTTCGTGGTTAGCTGTATGTCCTGTCTCAATAGAGTGGTTTCAATGTTTTGGATTTTGAAATTTTTTTAATGCACATCAATTAGTTATTAAAAAAAATTATATTTGACTATTTTTAAAAACGGTTTTCCTAACAATTATGTTAAAATTAAGTTTCCCGCTTTTAATGATATTTATGAATGCTGAGTGCACATTCCTTTGTATGCAGCACTAGCAACAGCTGCGAAATATGTGGGCAGAGTAATATTGGATTGGAGCGGAGGTGGAAGGGGGTCGGGGACACACCCTTCGGGATATTATATTGTAGGTATAATATATATATTACAAGGGTAGTATCTTACTCATTTCGTAGCACAGTGCTTCCAGATTTCGTTTATTAACAGTAAATTAAAAATTATTTTGCAAAGAAAAAACAATGTGAATATTTTTTTAACATTATTATAGTATTTTTATCATACGAAAAAATAAATAAATGATAAACAATTGGTCGATGACAGTTTTGTCTTTGTAATACAGTGCGTTCATAAAGTAATGAATAAATTTAGCTAAACAAACAGTAATATGAAAAATTCCAGAAACAGGTCGATTTTTGATTTTATTTTACTATTTTTTAAAAGAAAGTCTTCAGTATCAAATATTTTTAAAAAGAAAAAATACATACATACATAAAGTCACGCCTTTTTCCCATAGGGGTAGACAGAGACCACTTCCTTCCACTTGCTACGATTCTTACACACATCTTTTGCTTCCTCTACTTTCATCAGTGCTCTCATATATGTTCGTCGGCCTTTCTTCAAAACAATGTTGTTGTACGGAAGAAGGGGAACAGTGGAATGGCACTCTAGATCACCCGATCTTACTGCATTTGACTTCTATGTAAGAGGTTATTTAAAATCTAAAGTCTTCACTAACAGACCTGACAATATCCGTGATCTAAAAGCCTGAATCGGGCAGGAAATGCAGAACGTGTACCAGCTTTGCTACAAAATGTTAAGACGAATTTGTTACCAGGTTAAGTCATTGTTTGGTAGTCAATGGAGAAAAATTTAAACATTTACTGTAAATTTTCCTGGATTTTTTTTTTGTGGAAGTGTACGTTTAGTTTTTATCAATTATTTGGTAAATAATAAATTGTCATAAACAATTTTTGCTCTTTCGTCCACCCTGTACCGATTTGAATCGACTTGTGATACATTTTTGGAATCAGTTTATGGACGTACAAGCTGTCAGTATTTTGGTTTGAAATTTCATCCGCGTCCTTTTAAATCTATGGAATTTCATCCACGTGATTGATGGCATTTTCCTTTTAGTCCAAAGTGTATCAGGTACACAGGAAAAATGAAACAATTATAAACAATTTAATATTATCTGTGGTACAAATACCATTAATATTTTACGAAAATGTGTTGTTTTTTTCCTAATAACCAATAGTGTCATTTTGACTGTTCTAGTATTATTATTATTAACTGTTATAGTTATAGTCCCGAATTTTGACATATCTCCACATTTCAAGGTCCCCAGAGTCGAATGCAATAGTTTTTAAGTGGACGTCTGTTTGTGTATGTACGTATGTGCGTTCGGAATTATTTTTCGTCTCGATTATCTCGAGAACAAAAAATGATATCGACGTGGGACCAATTGCATTCGACGCATAATTACGTAATTTAAAACTGATTAGATTTTCAGCAAAATCGGTCAAACTGTTTTTTTTTGGTGAATAAAAAAACTGAAAAAAATGGTTAACTACCTGAATGTTGCAATTTATAGATAATACTATTTTTAATACAGAATTTTAAGATCTTTTGAATAAATATGATTATTGCATGTTAAAAATATTTGTATGAAAAATGTGATGACAATATTTCATAAAAAGAGATAGCTTTAGAAATCAAAAATAGGAATTGAAGAATTTTAAACTTGTATCAGTATTGAGAAAAAAGCATTATAGACGCTATAATAGTGAAAAATGATTGTTAGTAATAATCCAGCATTGTTTATAAAAATTGAATATTGTTAATAACCAATGGTTGTTGATCACAATAATTAAAAAAAAATGTTCAATTGTTATAAACAATTGAAAATAGCTCCCGCTTATGAAATGATAAGAAAATTTTTAAAAGAATACGGTTGACGAACAGAATATTGTTAATGATAATTATAATTTGTTATGAACAATTTGAAATCGTTTTTTATAATTTTAATAATAATTATAACAACAAAACATTTGGTATTTTTTCCACTGGGAAGTTAGTCGTATGGACCTCTCGGGTCGCTCACCCAGACCACCGATATTTTATTTAAAAATTGACGTTGACATTTTAGATCGCTTAAACCATCCTGCGTGTTTATTTTTGGTTCAGAAAATATTCCAAACGCCCATCATTTGTCTAATATAAAAAACGAAATACTATTTGCATTTTTACGTCTTTCAATTCTTCGAGAAAAACACATTTTAAATTTTCTCCACAAAAATGGAGAAATATCATTTCGAAGTGTATTTATAAAGTTTCCGGTATTTTTGTTGGCAGCATATTACTTATTAAAATTTGCGATTTCTGGAGCGGATCGGGGTAGCCACCCCCGAGCCCCGTGCCCGACGGGTCGATAAGAGAAAAGATTTACTGTTTACCCTTCTACTAAATACACTTCGCGAAAAACGAATATGTTTTCATGCAGTGGTGTTTCCTTTAATTACATATTACTGTTTGACAATTAAAAATGTTAAAATTCAAATAACATTTCTGCATTTCTTAAAGTTGAGCTTAAGGAAGTATCATACTCCATTAAAATTATTTCTTCTTCTTCTTCTTCTACTTGTTAGAGATCGGATGATCTGTTGATTCCGGACTTGCCTCGGTAATATTTCCTGAGATGTGGACTGCCAGCTGTCTCTCCATCTTTTTGGTGGTCTTCCGGGTGGACGGATCCCTGCTGGTTTTCCCTCTAGTACAATGCGTGGTAGTCTATCGTCGGTCATTGTATTATACCATTCTTTTCTCCTCTGCCTTCCCCATCTCACCACATCCTGTACGTCGCATTGTGCTCTAATGTCAGTGTTTCTTACGTGATCTCTTCTTGTTTTCCCGGCTATTGTTCTCAGTACTGACATTTCGGCGACTGGTAGCATCCTTTTGGTCTTGTTGGTATCCTCTCTCGCTTCTATACCATATGTCATTATTGTCTTATATATTTTGATTTTACACTCCTTTCGCATATAAGGATTAGCCCATACAGTTTCCCTTAGACATCCTGATATTGTGGCTGATTTGTTAATTTGGTTTCTCAGGTCCTTTACCAGGTCGTGAGCGCTAGACATATTTATGCCGAGGTATCTAAATTGCATGAACTGTCTGGTATTCTTCCCATACCTCCGTAGTGACTCCTTTAACAGGTACGTATTCATTTACGTGTTTCTTCCTATTTTTTAGCATCTTCCACACCTTTCTTTGGGCACCATATAGGTCATGATCCATGTCGCTTGGAAATTTGGCCCAATGTTCTCTTTTGATCGCTTTGACTCTTTAGTTGATTCTGTTCCTGATTTGTATATATTCGGTGTGTTTTTTCTGGGTTAGGGTGCTCTTGTATGATAGAAAGCTTTTCCGCTTTACTTCTGCGAGGTCCTTTACTTCTTAACAGAACCATGGCTTGGTAGAGTTTTTTTGCATTTATGTTGATTTTCGAATATATATATATATATATATATATATATATATATATATATATATATATATATATATATATATATATATATATATTTATACGAAATGTGAAATGAATATATCCGAAACACAGTCTGGCTTCCGTAATGGACTGCGCACAAGGGAAGCTATCTTCAGCTTTCAGGTTCTCATCCAATGATGCAGAGATATGAACAAACTTGTCTTTCTAATGACTGAGTAATAAGTGGATCAATTTCATTTTCTAATAATTGTAGGTACAATTCTCCCGTTAGGTTTTGGACAATAAAAAGGGGTCCAGTTATCTTATTCCTAGAATCCAAGCCCATATATTGATCTTCGCTGGAAACTGAGTATTATCCTGTCGAAACACGTGAGGATTTTCGTCATCCCAGTACCTACAATTATGTTTGATAACAAAGCCAAATGACCCAGTACTTCAGTTTGTGCAACTTCGAGAACTCTGGGATTATTATTTTACAAACGGATCTAGTTTCTCCAAATTTCCGTATTAATTCTATGATGGTCTGGTGGCCTATATTTCTATCAGGATGCCTTTCATTAAAAACTCCTTTCAGAAAATACACCATTTTAAAATAACTCAATATGCTACAGCTACAAATAATGGCTAATTTAACGTCACGAATAACTAACTATATACTGTTAATATTTTTAAAACAAAGAAACAAAACGACAAAAAATGTGACATTTATTCAGAAGTAAGTTAATAGATCCCTAATTAGACATCTACCTATCCAACAGTGGCGTAGGTCGTTTTTGTTATGGTTTTATGTTATTTCACAAAATTTGTTATCAGCTAAATAAATCGATAGAATAAACTAATGTTTATATGGCCGATTTTCATTTTTCTTGGGTTTTCCTTTGATGTATCACAAGTTTGGGGTTGATATTTGAGTTTTTTTTGGAAGTGGTGGGGGATGTTTAAGGGGTGCCACTTGGAAACAGCAGAATAACATTTTTAAACCTCCCCCTTGGTTTAAAATTCGACGTGTTTGTTGTTTTTCTTACATTTTTACGCAAAATCAAAAGCTGTTTAGACTCGCTAGTTTTGAAATGAAAGCACTGTATATACAAAAGCATAATTTTTAGCTTGGTTTTTGTTGTGTTATTTTATTTTAACAGTGTTTTTCCCAATTATGTAAGGTTTTCGAACTGTTATAACTCGACAATTATAAGGAGTCACTTGGAAATGCGCGACCGAAAGAGACGCAAGCTGCCCGACAAAATATAGAAAAATGATCGATGCTGCGATTGTCTCTTGGCGCATCTGGGGTTCAAGTGACTCCTTACGCTTGTCGACTTATAACTGTAGGTAAGTATTCCGATTGGGCGGGCTCGTAGGCACTGCCAGTCACAACTGTCAAATGTCAGGTCGGGAAATTTTAATAATAAAAATAAAAAAATTAGAACATGATTATAATTAATGATGAATAACGAGTAACTTTTATCTTAAAAGAAAGCTGTTTTTTGTAATATTTTCGACCGAAAACACGAGAAAGATAATGAATGTCGGTAATGATAAACAACAGTGATTTAGATAGATGGTACTGCTCGAGTCGAAGGAAAGTCGTTATGCATATTCAAAACACGTTACTAGTTTATTTATCTATATTTACCATTCTAATTGTTAATTAATCATCAAAACAACTTAATTCTCTCCTTAAAAGACTAATGTTAGTTAATTATAAGCTAGATAGAGATCACGAGGTTGATAGAAATAGATGGTGGTTAAAGAGTGCGTTACGGATACAGATATTATTCAACAGTGGGAACGTAATATATAATTTGTTTTTTATTTATTTAAAAAAAAAACGAGTGAAATTAGAGGAAAAACATAATTAATCGACGCCAATAATTCTGTCGTTGTACCTACGCCGCGGTTGAATCGAAACAATCTGAGCTGTCTCGTCGTGACTTTTTGCCCCCAGATTTATTGATTTAATTGACTTATATAAATAACAAAATACCGCGTACCCTATGAAATATCCTCTTATGAAAATGTATTTCAAGCCGTTTCGCCTTTTGAGCTCGCGTATCCAAGCAAAATTGTTATGCATACGTAATGCCCAAACTCATACGGAAATATTTCGAATAAACTAAAGTTTCTAAACCTAAACTCGACTCTACTACATAAAACTCCTCCCAAATATCTCCCTTTTACGTTAGTAGGGATAAACATTCTCTAACATAGCGCAACATAAAATACCAATTTCGGAGAACATCGAGCAGGACCGTTCTCAGTCTATTTTCGCTGTGAAATATACTGATTATCAAACGCCCACAAAAAGTCTGCTAATTCCAATGAATTTTTTACTATTGATGATAGTTTGGACCGAAAAATTTACCCAAACCACCAAATAATTCAAGCTTGTAGGACATTTCTAAGATACCGTAAATCAGTGGTTTCCAACCTTTTAGTACCTTTTTTTTTTTTTATGAAAATAGTTGCAAAAAGGGTACACGTTTTTTTTTAAAAAGTTGTAGGTCATAGTTCTCTGGAAAAACTGATTTTGGAAGCTTATTCCATTCCGTAGCAGCCCTGTAAAAGAAAGATTCTTCATGAAGATTGGTACTTGTAGTGTCAATCTTGAGAGTAAATGGGTGAGACTGATCAGCGTGCCGAGTTCTTCGGCCGAATGTGGCTAATGGTGGCACAAGAGTTTTTATTTCTCTGGAGCATCTGCCATGGAAATATCTGTAGAGCAATGACTGGTCTGCAACTCTTCTTCTATGTTCTGGAGGGTGAAGGGTATCTGTGAGAGTTGAGCTGTTTATCAAGCGAATGGCTCTTTTCTGAATGGAATCTAGAAGACGAAGAGAATGCCTTGGTGCTGAACTCCAAATGTGCGAGCAATACTCCAGTAGAGGTCGGATTTGAGCCTTGTAAGTCGTCAACAGTTGATCAGGAGTAAAAAACTTTCTGGCTTTCCACAGAAAACCTAGCCTCTGGCTTGCCGACTTTGCGATGTTAGCAACATGGACATGCCAAGACATATTATTGGACACCGTGACTCCCAAAATCGAGATGGAGGGACTTGGTTCAAGAGTATTTCCGGACATTGTGATGGGATGATTTGAGGAATTCACTTTCTTGGAAAACGTGGCACTTTGTGTTTTTTGGGCGTTAAACTGAACAAGATTGTTGGTTCCCCACTCGACGATTGCTTTAAGATTTCTATTGATGGAATCAACCTGTTCCTGCCTGAGTCTATTTGTATCATTCACCGAAAGTGATCGATAGGATGTGAAAGTTGAGACCTGCGCCCCCCTTTAAAAAAATTGTTGCGACCCCTTAATTTTTCTAACAATCTAATTTTATAAATACTCAACTGATAGTATAATTTAAGTAATGGGCTACAAAATAATATACAATATTATGTAAAAATATACATATAAAATAATTATTTATTATAAGAAATAATAATTTTAAATGTAATGAAAACAAATCTAACAAAAATACAAAAAGAAAGAATATATAATTAATACATCATAAAAATTTAATGCGACGGTTGAGCTTTTTTTTCAGCAAAAATTTTCTCAAACCGTGGTATCATTGAAGAAATCGCACGAAAAGCACGAGACTACCCGGGGGATGTTCCGCCCCCGCTCACGCGTAAGCGAGATGTTTTTGTTCCAGCAAGAGTATGGATGGATGTTTTAGCATTTGTACCCGAAAAATTCGCGGCGAGGATTGTGGATTACGCATACCTATTTTGCTGATTCATTTTTTGACACCTATTCGACTTTTTTGGTTTGTATTCGAAAATGATATATTGGAAACATCTGGATGCCCCTCTTGCAACAGTCTCGCGCCTCCCTAGAGGGGCGCGCCCCACAAGTTAAAAACCACTGCCGTAAATCATTTAATTCCATTATTTAATAACTATTATCATTATTGGACATTTTTTATAAATTCGATAAAAATAAATAAACTTTTGCTAGGTGCTTTTGACGAACGTACAAACAACTACTCATATAATGATGACATCTCTGGACCTTCAATTCTACGATCTGGGGTAGAGAAAGCTACGTGGTCTTTAAAGAACGACAAAAAACCAGGTCCGGATAATATGTGCGAAACGGATAACCAATTTCTTGATATTCTTACTGCGCTACAGATATAATAGAGGGGAGATCCCCGAAGAATGGCTAGTTGATTCCGGACTTGCCTCTGTAATATTTCCTGAGATGTGGACTGTCAGCTGTCTCTCGATCTCTTTGGTGGTCTTCCGGGTGGACGGGTCTTCTTCTTCTTTAGGTGCCCTGTCCTCCTCGGACGTTGGCAATCATCAGCGCTATCTGAACCTTGTCTACAGCTCGGCGGAACAATGTGGTAGTACTCACTTCCTACCCCTGCTGGTTTTCCCTCTAGTACAATGCGTGGTAGTCTATCGTCGGTCATTCTCTTCACGTGGTTGTACCATTCTCTTCTCCTCTGCCTTACCCATCTCACCACATCCTGTTCGTCGCATTGTGCTCTTACGTCAGTGTTTCTTACGTGATCCCTTCTTGTTTTCCCGGCTATTGTTCTCAGTACTGACATTTCGGCGACTCGTAGCATCCTTTTGGTCTTGTTTTTTGCTGTTTTTTATTTTATTTATTTGGGATACAAACACGACAAACCCATAAAAGTATCCACTAATAGTTACACATAATTTTACAAATTAGGTAAAAAAGAAAATATAAATATAATCATATAATTACATTAAATAAAGTAAATACTAGTATAAAAAAAAGAGAGAAAAGAGAGAACAAGATAAAACAAAATTAAATTTGCAAAAAATAGTGTTTCAGTAGTTTTTTAATCAAATCTGCGCTGTGGTAAAAAATATCCATTTCAACAATACTGGACAATTTTTTTTCTTGTCGTTTGGGCCTACTTAGGACCACGGGGCTCGTTTGAACTCTTCACAAGTGTCTTTTGCTTCTTTTTCACCCAGTATTCCTTCATTTTCTGGCTGTGTTCCTGCTTTCTCTCTTCTGTCCACTTAATGCCGTTGTTACCTGTGCTCTTTTTACTTGTAAGTGATTGGCTGAATATTCATTTCTGGATTGCCTGTTTATAGTTAGGCCTATTCTGCACAGCCTCAGGCGAGATCCCTAGTTGTTCCAGATCTGCGCGTACTGTATTGATCCATTTGCCTTTGGAAGCTTTTCCTCTACCTGTTACAAGGAGAACCCTATTTGTGAGTCGCTGCGGTGCCATACGAGTTACGTGTCCATAGAAAGCTAGGCGTCTTCTCCTCATAGACGTCACTATGTCCTCTAGTTGGTTATACAGTTCGTTATTATGTCTGATTCGGTAGGTACCATCCTCTTTCTTTATTGGGCCTAGGATTCTTCTCAGTATCTTGAGATCTTTAAGCTCTAGTTTCCTGAGCTGACCTTTCCCGGTCATAACAAGACACTCTGAGGCATATAACACAGATGGTCTCACCACAGAGGTGTAGTGTTTGAGTTTCAGGTTTTTAGAGAGGCACTTGGAAGTGTAGATACTCTTGCAGGCATAGTATGCTTTCTCTAGCTTTGTGCATCGTGTGTCCATAGCTAGCGTTTCGCTCTCGTCGGTGGCGACCCATTCCCCTAGATATTTGACTTCCTGAACTTTGCGTATGGTGGCGGTCTCTAATGGGATTGTAGAAGGTGCTCCTTTGATGTTGGTAATATACTCGGTCTTTTGCATGTTGATTTTTAATCCGGTCTTTGCTGCTATCTTATAGAGATTCTGTAATTGCTGTGTGGCCTCCTCCATGTTATTGGCTAATAGTGTGATGTCGTCAGCAAACGCTAGGCAGCATATGTTTAGCTTGTCTTTCTTGTACCCAAGTCGCAGTCCCGCTTCCGCTGGTAAATTGGCTGTCCATTCTCTGATGATCTTCTCTAGTATGCAGTTAAAGAGGATACAGGAGAGGCCGTCTCCTTGTCTTACACCTGTCTTGATGGGGAAGCTTTCGGATAGCTCACCTCTGAACTTGACTCTGGAAGTAGTGTTTGTCAAGGTGGATTGGACTAGTCTGGTGGTCTTCTCATCTAGGCCTAGTTCCCGTAGGGTGTAGAAGAGGGACTGTCTATCTACCGAATCATATGCCTTTTGGAAGTCGACGAGAATCGCTACCCATGGGTGATTACTCCGATTTTTGTAGGTGAGAATGGTCTTAAGATTCTGTATCTGCTCTGTGCAGGATCTGCCTGTTCGGAAGCCGGCCTGGTATTCACCCAATTGGGGGTCTAGCTGTTTAGTAACTCTAGTAAGGAGTACTCTAGAAAGGATCTTATATGTTACGGATAACAACGAGATACCCCTGTAGTTGTTAAGGTCGGTCTTACTACCCTTCTTGTGGAGTGGGTGTATCACAGCTGAGGTCCATCCCTCTGGACAATTTATTATAAGTATTTGTTATTCTGTGAGCAGGAGAATTTAGAAAATAATTGGTGAGTGCCTGATGTGTGTTAAAAGGTATATTGTTTCTAGTTGAGTGGCTGGGAATACGAAGTGTTATGAAGTTTGTAAGTTCAAGGCAATCTATATTGTTATTGAGGATTTTGTGAATAAACAGTACATCCGCAATTTGCCTACCATGCTCTAGTGAAATTATCTTTAAGTTGGAACGAATACTTTGTCTATCCACATCGGGATAAAATTTCCTTTTACAATATGAAATAAACTTGTTCTGGACTGTTTCTAATTTTGAAATATATAGACCGAATAACGCGGGTTCCAAATAGTAGAACCAAACATTAATATACTATTTACGTATGCCATATATAATGATCTAACGGTAAGGGGATTTTGAAGTTCAAAACATGTTCTGTATATGAAGCCCAACTGCTGATTAGCTTTTCTAGTTATATTACAAATATGCCGATCGAAAAGTAATTTAGAGTCTAAAAGAATACCAAGATCCCTAATCGTATCTACAGCGTGTAATACGCTATTAGAAATTTCATATGTGTTGTAGTTCAAGTCTGAATTACAACGAGAAAATTGTATATAATTACACTTTGAGACATTTAAAAACAAATTATTTCTCACACAGTAGTCGGATAAATTGTCTAAGTCTTCTTGCAATCGAACTCTGTCGTAAGCACATGAAATTGAGTGATATATTTTCAAATCATCGGCATACATAACAAACTTAGCAAATTGAAAGCAACTAGAGATGTCATTTATATATAAATTAAAAAGTAAAGGACCTAAATGGGACCCCTGAGGTACTCCTGAAGTAGTTACCACATCCTTAGATTTAAGAGCACCTAAAATTACTTGTTGTGACCTATTTCTGACATATGAGTCGAACCATCTTAATAAATTACCATGTATACCGACTTCGGAAAGTTTTGAGACAAGGACGGAATGATCTATTTTGTCGAAGGCCTTACTGAAATCAGTATACACAGAATCAACGTTATGCCTATCATTTAGACTTTTAAGTATGTATTCAACGTATAGGAATAAATTTGTATCTACCGAACGTTTTTTCATGAAGCCATGCTGTTCAATGTTAAGTAGGTTTTTTACGTCATGATAAAGAAAATCAAAAATGATACTTTCAAACACCTTACTAAAGATGTTTAATTTAGAAATAGGTCTATAATTTTCAACTCTATTCTTGCTTCCAGATTTATGAATTGGTGTAATAAAGGCTGTTTTCCATGTATCAGGAAATTGACCTGAACTGAGAGATTTATTAAATAGCAAAAATAATGGCTCTATTAGCGATTCCTTACAATTTTTAATAAAATCAGTAGGTAAATTATCTGGCCCAGGACCTTTATTGGGTAAATTTTCAATTTTTTTGTCAATAATTTTACGAGTAATTATGTAGTTAGAAATATTTAGTGGTGTGTTAGTATACATATTACCAAAGTTACTTGTTGGTATCCTCTCTCGCTTTTATACCGTATGTCATTATTGGCTGACTCATGTCTTATATATTTTGATTTTACTTTCCTTTCGCCTATAAGGATTAGCACATACAGTTTTCCTTTGACATCCTGATATTATGGCTATATATTTAAGCGTTTTTAAATTCTATTTAATAGTGACGAATGGGCTCGTTACGGGTCTGATTTGACCCGCCACGTCTACTCTTTATATCATAAATTACAGACTTTATTACACTCGGATGAAACTACGTAAAAAGTATTAAATGTTCGTTTGTTTTTTGTTTAAATTATTGTTTTTTTAAATTTTTGTTTGTTACGGTAATCCATTATCTAATTGGTTTTTGAAATATTACAATCGGTGAAATTTGTTTATTAATTCGCACGTATTTGTCGCTGCGTTAGTAATTTTTTATAACATTTAACAATTTATTTTGTATTTATATAATATACAGGGCGTTTTTTTCACAGAAAAAGCTAATAGTTTTATCTTGAAAGTAATAAAAACAGAAGAGAAAACAGGTAGATATTCAATTCCATAATAAAATTATTATTATAAATTTTACGGTATATCCATATAATACAGGGGAACATCAAAAATGTTGTCACTGTTTTAAAGTGTTAAAAAAAATTAAAAAATAGATGCCATATTTATAATTCGCCAAATAACTGAAAAGGCCATAGAGTTTAACAAGACAGCCTATTTGTGCTTCATTGACCTTACCCAGGCATTCGATAGGGTACGACGCTTAACTGATGTTACAACGCTACTAATAAAAAAGAACATTCACCCCATTATAATAAAAGTTATCCAAAAGAGCTGAATACCGAGAATTATGCATATGTGAGAACGGCAAATAAATTAAGCAATAAAATTCCTGTAGCAACTGGGATTAGACAAGGAGACAGCCTAAGCCCAATCTTATTTAACATCGTAATGGATGAAATCATAAACGAAGTAAAGCAAGCTGTGAAAGAATACCGAATGGGAGACAAAGAAATAAAAATAATATGCCATGCTGACGACGCAGTGATCATCTCGGAAGACAAAGATAACCTGTATAAATTCCAACAAATATCAGAAACGTTCAACATGCAAATATCCATAAAGAAAACAAAATCCCTTACAGTATCTAGAGAACCGAAGATGTAAACTAGCTATTTACGATCAGAGTGTGGAACAAGTGATGTCCTTCAAATATCTAGGACGAAGTTAAAGCCCAAACAACAAAGGCATAATTAATATCAGGATACTTAGGAGATTTAATTAGGTGGAATAAACATATGAGCACTAGGAGTAAAGTCAGAATATATAAAACTTGCGTAAGACCGGTCATGACATACACGATAGAACTACTTTTAAAAACAAACGAAATGCGAACACTAAGATCAATAACAGGACATGCGTTATTCGACCGCAAGAGAAATGAAGAAATAAGGGCAATATATGAGATTCAAGATGTAGTAAGATGGGCGAGAAACCGAAGAAGAGAATGGAGAGACCACGTGGATAGAGTGCCAAATAGCGGTTGGCAAAAATTGCGAAAGAGACAAAACCAAATACACCTCGACCACGTGGGTATAAAAGCTGGTCTTCAGCATCCCAACTGCCCCTGGCAAACCATTGATGCAAACACAGGACTTATATAATATCGGAATTGAGGCCCGAATCTACAAGGCGGTCATCCGACCTATATTAACATACACAGCGGAAACTAGACCAGATACATCGAACACAAAAAGAATATTAGAATCCACCGAAATTAAAATAGTGCGCAGGATCTCTGGAAAAACACTTTTTGACAGGGAGAGAAGCGAGAACATTAGAAGAACATGTAAAATAGACAACGTAAATGAATGGATACTGGGAAGACAGAGAGAGCGAAACATAGATCGGATGAGTGACGACAATAGGGTCAAAATAACTAGAGACAAGTCGCCGTTAGGGCGCCGAAGCGTTGGAAGACCCCGCAAGAGATGGAGCGACAACCTTTCTAACAATTGAACGGCAGAGGATACGAAGAAAAACAAGCAATTTGCTTACATTAAAGAAGGAAGAAGAAGAAATTTGTTTAAACCAATTTTTGTGCATCTAAAAATGTATTTTAATAATTTTTTTTTCATTATTTTTTGGGGTACGGAAAGTTCAAAGAAGCCTTATATTTTTCCTGTAGCAAAAACAAGTTGTTTAAAAAATGTGCAATGTGCGAAATAAATAGGCCAAAAGAAACAAAAATTATTATTTAATCCTTAACGCTTCATTAATTTCCCATAAAAAATGTGTTATTGTTCAGTGAAACACTTTATTTATAATGACCTCATTTTTGCTACTTGCAATAAAATTATAACATACAGGGAGGCACGAGTCAGCTTCTCGTGCACGTCCACACCGAAAATTAAGGATTTAGTATAAATTACTGGAAAATAAGAAACGTATGGCAACACTGTAGCACTTGTTCTTTATTTTGTTTACGATATTTTGTCTTTTGTTTACAGGACGAGGTGATAGCTATATCCGAGAAGGTGGTGATAAGGGTGGAGGATTTGATAACGTGGATAACGGTGGAGGCGGAATGGACGTGGGGGAGACTGGCGAAATGCGAGCGAGACGTCAAACCGCCAGACGGAAATTCAGAAGAGGATAATATTCCTCCCAAAAATCCGACCGGTTTGAGTTTTACCATTCAAGAAAACGGTCTGGATTATTCCGACGTCGAAACTGAACGTAATTTAGGTAAGTTAAGTAAAAATATAAAAAATTTACAAAAATTCTTGAACGTTTAGTTCAAACGAGTTTCTTTTGTGAAACTTACTCAGTATAATCGTTGTTGGAAATTAATACTCCCAACTGTACAATTCCACAATTCCTTTTAAAACTACTTAGTACGGCCCTGACGCCGACAAAAAATCATCTAAAAACACGTGCATTCATTATCCCTCCAGAATATTCCGAAAGGGTCGTGCGCAATTTTAGAAATCAGCTATACGATCACGTAAAAAAGACAGTTACGATTTTGACCCATAAAAACGCTATTTTCAGCGCGAGATACGAAGCCGCGTTTTACCCGGCCTCTCGCCCTCTTTCCCATTTTCAACACTCGGGCAATGCACAACGCTCGCAAAAAGAGCACCGCTTTAAAACACCACGTGGTAAAATGCACATCAATATAATCAGATAAAATAAATTAAATTCAGAGCTAACAACCAGTGAAAATATTCTGATGATACAGGCGGCTTGAAACTGTAAGCTCCATGTATTAAATTATGCAATATATTCTCGATGACAAGTGTGTTCTTTTATTTACTGCGATAACAAAATTCACGGCGATAAAAGACAGTGAATCCTTCGGCCTATAGCAGGTAAAAACCCATCGAACCAGGTCAACTGAATTATCGAAGGAATCTAACATCTACGTTGCGGAAGACGTCGTCAACAGCAAGAGTGAGTCGAGGTCCCAGAGGTTCCGGTGAAGTTACCCACACCCCGGAGCAGTTCCACAGCTTTTCGCTACGATTCGCCATTGCTCGCTTCTTGTCGTCGTCGCCGGTGCGCTCAATCGTATTATTCTTATAATCAAGTGATGAGTATGTAAACGAATCTAATAATTTGATTCATTACTACAGACATGTAACGACGGTCACTCGATTTCATTCGTTTATCTCAAGAAGACTAGAAGAAAGGGATGCCCATCTCAGTATCAAACGCGCGTGAACTTTCTCTAAGTGGCCACGGTGGCGCTGACGCTTGACTGGCCGTGATGAGCTGTCAGTGATATTGCGTTGGCAGAATGCGCCTTTGAGATGGAAATGAGCTTCCAGTCTCCTTGGTCAAAATGTCCGGAGTTGATTTTACGTCATAAATGTCAAACTGTACAATGCTTACGGCAGATAACGACAGTTCTGGAAGTGTACTTACCATGTATCGAAACAGAACGATTTTAATAAGGATGGGGAAGACCACTAAGTCATGAAATCATTCCAAACCTCTTTCAGTTGATAAATAATAATGCTGGTTTAGTGAAAAAACAATATCATGAGTCAAAATCTAATCAAATGGATTCTTCGGCGTGTTCAAAATCAGTACATTAATTCAAAATAAAAAAATGCCAGAATCAGGTGGGCGGTGCTATGACGTAATAGTGCGTAACATTATCTGTCTCTGTCTGTCAAACACGGAACCTTACGACCATGGTCGATGAAAGTGTTGGGACTAGCACGTCACACTGCATTACAGCAATGAGAGCAAACTATACAAATGGTGCATTTACGAATA
This sequence comes from Agelastica alni, assembly GCA_950111635.1. Lineage (NCBI taxonomy): Eukaryota > Metazoa > Arthropoda > Insecta > Coleoptera > Chrysomelidae > Agelastica > Agelastica alni. Next base: position 4,059,277 of record OX467719.1, on the reverse strand, counting down.
TACCTCCGAAGTTAAATGTAATTTGGTTTTTATGTGATCTGTTTGGATGCAGTAATTTAAACAGTTTTCAGTTTAGATAAATTATTATAGGAGTGTGGTCTGAAGGAAGTTCGTTTAAGACGTTGAGGTTGATATCTTTTGTAATGTTTCCAGGTGGTCTTGAATGTCAGGGGTTGGTGTGTAGGCTCACCAGGAGCGTGTAAAGCGATGAGGTTGTCATTTACGAACTCCTGCAGACGTCTACCGTTTGCATTTGTTCATTTGCAACCCCAATCTTTGTGTTTTGAGTCGAGATCACCTTCTATTAGAGCGGGGGTGTTTTCTGTTAAATAATGTTAAAAAACTGGTATATGGAAGGTTTTTTGGGGTATGTTATAACAAAAAACGATGTTAATATAGTATATTTTAAATGAAAGCTATGTAATTTATACTACAGAACGAATAAAAAATATGAAATTACATTATATGGTAGTTTTTAAGCATGAAGGTTACGATTATGCCGTTTCCAAAATTTAGTGGTCTTGCCCATTATTATAGTGCATTATAAATGATAATGAAACAGGTAATATATTCTTTAAAGGCCTACAAAATTATCAAAGCGTTAAAATAAGTAAAAAAAAATGTCGATTAGCGTTCATTAACTTTTAAACCATTATAACTACTGGAAAATTTTCGATTTTTGAGGTTTCTGTTTCGTTAGTCTCCAGCAGAAGATCCTCCTGGTATTCAATTATTTCTTTATTGAAATTAGTGGTACCTGGAGCCGCTATTAGACAACAAACGTGGACGGTACTCAGCGGACATATTACGCTAAAATTAAAAAAAAATTAAAATAGAAAAAAAAACGAGCGAGCCTTACAGTTGTCGCATATGATGTGTAACATTTGACATTTCAAATCAACTCCCGGAAAATTGGTTGACGTCTATCTGACGGTCAACTCTAACCGCGCGCTCATTCGTCAAATCAAATAGCGCGTGCTTTCGCGACTTCCTGTTACTGTTATACATTTCACGAAATCACTCCCGCAAATTGCGAGTAAGCGAGAGGAAAGATGTTATACATGCAAGAAAGCGAGAGCAAAAAAAATTTAAAATAACCGTCAAAAGTATTAAGTATATTTGTTGTTAATTGTAACAATCAGTTTTAAACAAAAAATAACGATTTTTTAAAAAGAAATCGACATTTTAAAAATATTTCGAACATGTTGGGAAAAGTCCACTATGAGCGTTCATTATCAATGGTGCAGCCCCGATGGGAAATTCTTTTAAAATTGATTTAACTTTCCTCCACATTTGTGTTTATATCATGATTCGCAATATCGTCGGGTAATTCCAGAAAACATAAAAGAAATAGTTAATTTGCAAGTTTTTTTATTAAAAATTCATTAACATTAACACTCCGATTGGAGCACTACCATCTGCCACGCCAATATTGTTTTTTAATTATTATCTTTTGTGTTTTGCTGCCAAAAATATTACTTTAAGTTTAAAGTCACTTGGCATTCTTCAATCATCATTATCGTGTTCTAATTTTACTTAATTAATAACATTTCATAATCTGACATTTGACATTTGTGACTGGCCGTGTCTACGACTCTACATAACCGTAATATTTACAGTTAATTGTAATTGGGAGTTTAAAAATCGTACGTAATGGAAAAAAGCATTTGTTAATCAACATCATCATGTTCTTATTTTAATTAATATTAAAGTTATTTGGCCTGATAGGGAGGCCAGATAACCCGGGGATCACTCCGGGATACTGAGTGAAACAAAAAACCACCAAATTCTCGGGATGGTTCCCGACTTGCTAGCCATAAAAATACACGAAGAAAAGTCGTTCAAAGTCCTCTTTCCGAAGAGAGACGAATCGGTGAGGGGAGAAATCCTCTTCCCAGAGACTGAATACGTAATGTACACAGATGGCTCAAAAACCCCTGATGGAGTTGGGGCCGGTGTTTTCAGCAGAAAACCAAAGATTGAAATATCTACCAGTCTTAGCAGGTATGTTACAATCTTTCAGGCTGAAGTCTTCGCTATCTAGGGGCGAGCCACAATAGACCTATTAAGGGTCGTGGTGGAGGGGTGACCTACCTGGCCTGATGTTTGACATTTGAGACTGGCTGTGTCTACGATTCCATACAACAGGAATATTTCTACAGTGTGTACATAAAGTAAAGTAACTTGCTAATATTTCGATTTCTGTTAGGTTTACAAAAAAAAATGTTAGCAGTAATTAGAGGTTCGGAAACTCTCGATTAATTTTACTTTTTTTCGGAATATTAGCCACAGATTCAGTCAGTATTTTGTTAGTATACAAATTTGTAACAAAATTTATGATTCTGCTTATCTGTTCACTTGTGGTTAATTATGATTCAAAAATATTTATCACAAAATCTGTTGTTTCCATAAAAACACATTTAATTTTTCTTGAAAAGTTATCTGAAGAGGAGTTGCAGGCGATGGTTAATGTTATGCATGATTCCCTGAAAATCAAAGGGATGAAAATAAATGTGAGCAAAACGAAAGTATTGGTTTTTGAAAGAGAAGAAAGCATGACAAACTGTGGGGTTTCGATTGAGGGAGAAAGAGTGGAACAAGTTAATGAATTTGTGTACTTGGGTTCAAAATTTACTAGAGATGGAAAGTATGACAGTGACATTGAGCGAAGGGTGTTGGCAGGAAAACAAATTAATGGGGCACTGCATAGCTTTATGAATAGCCAGAAAGTGTCAAAAAAGGCACGTCTGGCTATGGTGCATAGAGGTGTGTTGGTTCCTACACTTATCAGTATGGTAGTGAATGTTGGGTTTGGCAGAAGAAGCATGAAAATAGGATTAATGCTGCGGAGATGAGTAGTCTGAGAATTTTATAGCCGGAGTGACTCGGTTGGATAAAGTTAAGAATAGTGAGATAAGAAAACGCTGTGGTGTAAAAGAAGATGTGGTCACAAAGATAGATAAAGGAATGCTTAGATGGTTTGGACACGTAGAAAGGATGGATGAAGGAAGATTGACGAAACAAATTTATATGGCGGTTGTGAATGGACGGAAGTCGGTAGAGGTCGCGTCTTCGGAGAACATCGATCTCGATCAGATCAACATTGTTTTGAAGAAAGGCCAGCTGTCAAGAGTACCAACAACCGAAGAGCATGTATGAGAGCACTGATGAAAGTAGTGGAAGGAAGTGATCTCTGCCTACCCCTATGGGAAAAAGGCGTGACTCTATGTATATATGTAAAGGTGTTGAGAAATTACTCGATGGTTCATCGTATAGTTCCGATCTAACACATCGCGAATAACTACTAGTTCATGTAACGAATTTTTTGAAATTTTTTTGAACGTCCACCGATTAATTTGAAAAAAAAAGGAACTTACTTTGAATCGACCTTCTCGCAAAATTTCAAAGGAATACACTTGCATTGCTTCAACTCAGCTAAAAAAGGATGTTTCCCCAATGTATAGCAATTACTTGAATGCACCAGCACCAGAAGAAGCACCACGATTTTACAGAACATGCTGCTTGTCTTCCGACGCGCTTCGAAGTAAACAAAGACTCGAGTACGAGAAGTTTTTTTTATTAAATACCTTTTTTGTTATTATTAAACATATTGGATTTACCGTTTTAACCAACCGCTGCTAGCAATCATTTGACAATCGTGGAATTTGAGAACATCAGCGAACTTCCCAATTGATTATTCTTTATCAGTCGCTAAACCAATTTTTTTTTAAAATACACAGCGTCCAAAATCGATGGGTAAAATTTTCTATTTATGTGCCTACCATTGCTGGTAAAAACAAAAAAAAAACACACACACCAAAGGTTTGGATTCGATTTTTTATAGCACAACAAATACGACGACCCCCGTATTATAATAGTTTTGTATCAAAATTGTGACGATATTTTAATCGTTGTCAAACAGTCCAATAACAGTTTAATCGGTTATAAAACATTTTATAGAACAAAAAGAAAAATATAAAAAAGGGCATTTCAGTATGGTTTATTTTTTTATTTTGTTTTATTCGCAAAAAATTGCTTACACAATTTTTCGCAGATCGCTCGCGAAAAACTCCCTCAATGCAAGATAGGTTAGCTTGACGTCCTTCAAAAATGTATACACTTTTTCGCGAACAAAATTGACAGATAAAATTCCCGAGAATATACAATACAAATAAATGTTCCGTAAACAAGTCGCCAAGCTACAGAATAGTACAATGTAACTTATTGATTTAATTTTAATAATATTTTGACCACTGCTGACAGTCGCTATCATCTTCTACATCGAAAATACCCATCTGTTGCTGAAGTCAGCGTGACGCTGACGTCACCGGATGCTTTAACATTACCCCTATCTAACCTGCCTAAAGAAGTTTTCACGTCAAAAATTGAAACCGATAGAATAGGAGGGGAAAATGATGGCTGAAGAGAGATCTCCTCACTTCCTTAAATAACAGTTTTATCGGTTATGAAACCATACACAATCTTGACAATGGCAACATTATCGAGACCAAAAAAAATATATATAAAAAAATGTTAAACTGGTAAAATAAAAAGGGAAAATAATGGGTTGGCAGAGATCTTGCCTCCTTCCACCAGCTCAAACAACAGTTTAATTTGTTATAAAACGATACAGGGTGTTCACAAACTTACAAGCGCTTAAAAAAAATTTGTTTAATAGATTTCGATCACAGTCAGTTTTGAAATTGCCACCCTGTTTATTTGTCAACAAGTGTCACATACATTTTTAAGTGCACGGCGGTTTGGGAATTTCTTCCAATCCTGGTATATCCAGTTCGGTAGAATCAACATCATCGCAGTCGACGTCGTAATTGTCGTATCCTGGATTCCGTTCTGGTTCTGGTTTGATGCAACAAATATGCACGTAACTCTGCGGACATCTCACACTAAAATAACGGAATAAAACAGTAAATTAGTAATTGTTTTCATTTGATGTATCAAAACGTAGAGGCTGCTGTTTGACATTTTAAAGAATGGGTGGGTGATGTAAAAGGGGTGCCACTGGGAAACAGCAGAATCGCATTTTTAAAGCATAATTGGACTGGTTGGTTTTGAAATAAAAGCACTGTATAACTAAAAAAGACAATAGACAAGACATTTTTTCGATCTGTAAGCCCAGCATTTTTTATCTCTTATCTTCCTACATCTTTACACGGTAAGCTTTCTTTTCTGCGAAAGGATCTATTAGCTCATGACTGCCTTGAAGCAATAAGCGCGCACCTACGACTGGACACGGCCAATAGCATACGCGTTATGGATAACTCTTGTTATTGGTTAATATTGTTACGAATTTTAGTGCTTTCTTGGGTTCGGCGATTAAAACTCTCGATCCAGTAACAAAACAATATTTATTCCAATACAATAAATTCTACTTTTATTAACCACTTAGATATTCACTTAGCTATACAACTTTTACAATTCTATATAACTATTTACATTTGTTAATTCATTAACACTTTTAAAACCGATACTGCTCTTGTTATGATCGTTTCCCCTTTTATATCTCCATATCACAATTCTAGATCATTCCACCTGTTTCTCCAAAGTTCGACGTGGTTCCAGAGGTTGCTCGACCTTGCCAGACCCCTTCGGCGGCCGACAAAGCAAAGCGCTCGACCATAGACGCGACCGATTGCTCGGTTGCCGACAGGACCGGATTTGTAACAATAATAACATATACATCAATAATGCATCGTGATATTTTTATATCCCTACATTAAACTTAAAATATCAACCAACCAAGATGCCACAAATATCGCGTTTAAAACAAATTTTTATGCGGTGAATTATTTTCCAAGAATAAATAAAAAAAATATAAATCAAAGTGATGGCTTAGAAGATAATAACAATGACGCTAGGTAGATGTCAGAGTTAAAGTGCAACAATACGTAAATAATTTATTTTTAACCTAAAATTTTTATATTACGACTCTCCTATTTTTTTATAGCCAATTGGCGAGTTGACAAATTGACTAAAAAAACATAAAAAAAGCAAAAATGCCGAAAAATGCAAAGCGTAAGAGGATATAAGAAACTTCGTTTGGCACCATTTTCAGCGTGACGGTTGTTTCAAATTTTGTCTGCGTGTAGTGTGTGTGTGTTGGAAAATCTTGTGGGCACGATATCTCGAGACAGAAAGGTGGTAGATCACTAAAACTTACAGGGTAGAAGTTTTGCCCGAAGGACAAGACCGAGTTCGAAGATGGGCCGTAACGGTACATTCCTTCGGGTAACTGCCGTACAAGGTGATCCTCAAATTTACCGCATTTTGTACTTTTCGCGCGATAACTTCAGAAGGAGATGATGAAACTTTTAGGTATTTTTTTTTCGAAGAATAGAACCCTCGGTTTGGAAAAGTTAGTTGTGCTACGGCAATACTGTTTATTTTATTTTTAATGGCTAATATTGCTGGGCCAGATAGACGTTCCTGACACATTGTCGAACGCAGATAGGTTTTAATTATTTTCAGCTTGTTGAAGCTTCGCTCACAGCTTACAGATGTCGTAGGTATGGTTCAGTATCCTCGTAAAACTATACTAACATTAGGAAACGCTTCTTGCAAGTCATGCTTGCACATATGTTGTAACAGGTCAAATGCATTCGATTTTTCTGTAATTTCGGTTACTAGCTCTTTGAATACGGCAAGTTCCTGGCAAAAATCAACTGTATGCAAGTCTTTTGAATATTTTAAAACCAAATCGGCTCCATTGATTTGCAGGTACTCAGTCGAAATATTTAAAAACTTGTGACCGCTAAGGAAGGCCAAATTTTCATGTAGACTCTGCGCTCTCTAACCTTTTTTCAATTTTTGGAAAAAAAAAATTAACACTACTTTTATATCTTTAAAAAAATGCTTGACGTACGACCGTTCAACTGGGCGTTTTAAAATCAAATCGATAGATGGATGATAGGAGCTTTGTTAAACAAATTTATTTTTAAACATTGTTATGTTATGATTTTGGCGCCCTCTGAAACTGCCGCCCGGGGCAGGTGCCCCGGTTTCTTCTCCTTCCTAGATCCGGGGCTGATAAACCATAACAGAAAACGTCTGAATTCTACCTGATGATGAATATTTGACCGAAACCCACGCCGTTTTAAATAAAAAGGTTATTTTACTCACTCAGAATCGATTGTACCTTCGCAGTATCTCCAATTCATGCAGACGCATTGCTTGCGATTTTGTAATCTCAAAAAGGGATTGTATGTCTCCATTTTTAATTCGTTGCCTTCCGACGGCACTACCACTTGACTGTTGGCAAATTCTGTTAAGATCATCACCAGCAACGTTTCGAAAAAGCACACCTTTACAATCATCTTTGAGGCAGCAACTGAAATCTTTTTTGTTTTAAAATCAATACTTCGATAAACAGGATGTTTTTTTTTTGTTTTGCCGGTTTCGCCGACATTTTTTATCGGGTTTTGACAAAACTGTTAAAAATATAATCGTAATTTTAAGGACGTTAATAAGTACTAATATTTTTTTTATGGCAAAGTTTATTTTTGGCACATTTGTATACTCTTTCCAGGAAATGAAATAAAACAAGGTCGTGATATGCTAAAAATTATTAATACAAAATAAAAAAAATATGTTGGTTCTTGTGGAGTTGCCAAAAATCTAGCGAAATGTTTTCATTCAAATTTGAAAAAAAAAAACGTTTTTTTTCATAAAAAAAAATAAAACACTTCCTTTTTTTTTTAAAAAAAAAACTTTGTTTCCTATAAAATAAAAAACAAAATTTATAACAAGTGCCTAGAGCGTCTCATAAACAGTATAATATAGTAAGCAAACTAGCTCCAAGATACTTTCCAACGCGACGCAAGAAAAAATAGATATTTTTATTTGAAACCATGGTGTTCCACAGCTTAGCTTCACGGTTTTATTACTGTCAAAACACGAGATTTTGTGCTTATGTTTTCTCCCGTTAAAATAATGTTAATGTTAATTCTGAAAATAAGTCCTAGGGATCATATAAGAAACGAAGTCATTAGAGACAAGACCAAAGTAGAGGACGTGATCTCGAGCATAAGTAAGGTAAAATGGAGCTGAGCGGGACACATAGCCAGACAAGAGAATGAAAGGTGGACAAAACAACTGTTACAATGGAGACCTAGAGAAAACAAAAGAAGTGTGGGGCGACCGCAACAAAGATGGATTGATGACATCAAGAAAAAAGCAAAAAAAGCAGAAAAAAGTGGCACAAAATAGAGATGAATGGCAAAAAATAGGGGAGGTCTACGTCCAGGAGTGGATGGAAAAAGGCTGACGAAGAGAGAGAGAGAGAGAGTGTTCTTAGATTCTTCCTTGCAGTCAACGGCGACGCACTTGCTGGTACTTCAAATTTTCACCCACCTTGTACAGTAGCTGATTAATAAATCACTTGTACCAAATTGAAATTTAAAAAAATTCCAATATAATTTTTTTTAATAACAAAATTTACATAATTAGGTGAAAGATTCATACGTTTGGGTAAATATCACTTTTGTCAGATTAATAATAGTTTGATTTATCAATTACAAATTAATTTGTGAAAATAATATTACCTAGTGATGTCTAAAATTTTCTTACCAAATCCTTCTATAGCAATTATTATTTTACTCGTTAAACTGCATACCCAACACACAATTCTTGAAGTACAACGATCTAGATGCGTTTATATACGTATTTGTTGTTGATTTAACAAATTTGTAAACAATGTCAACTTGACTTACTTTCTGGAGTGGTCTCAATTGTTATCTTTTCCATTTTCAATTAAATATAGCTTGATTTAATCACATTGCGACTACGGGCGAGAAAAAGTCCACGATTCCTTTTCACTAGATTGCTACCATCACAAATAAACTTCGGCATCAACAAGTTGATACAATGAATTAGGTCATTTTAATAATTTTTTATGCACATTGGTCGCTGTCGACGCGGCGGCAAGCGACGGGTAGGAATCTAGAAGATAAATGCAGAAGTCGTAAGATGATGTAGGTTCCTGCCTCTGCTGAATCTCGCCGTGCTTCGATAAGATGTTGAATCTTCGATAGCTAGTTGGCTGGCTCGTATATTTTTATCTGCTGTAGCCTTTCCTGGCTTTACCGCTGTGAAAAGAAAATTAAACAACCACACTTTGTTTCGATAATCTATTGTAAAATTTGTACAATGAGTTTACAGTGTTAAGCCTCCTGTATCTTCAGAAAATTTTCACTGGTTGATGGCTTTTAAATTAATTGATTCTATCTAATTATATTAATGTACATTTTTACCTAGTGGTGTTTTAAAGCTAAACTTGCTTGTTCTCTCTATGAAGACGAAGTCCTCAAACGGAAGTGGTCAATAGTTTAGTAATAGCAGCGCTGATGTCAGCTTTTCTATTGGTTTTGCTTGTGACTTTTATGTATAATTGGTTGCCTATAGCGAGATCCTATCTGGGAAACTAAGTGAATAATAAGCACGCGTCTATCGGCTGTAATAATGAGGTTTTTAAATCAAGGAATGGATTGGAGAAACATTCTACAGTTGAAAAATAACTGAATTTTCAACAGTCGCATTAAAAGTTTAATAAAACATATTCGGATTCTTTAAAAAGTAAATTAGCTTAAATATTTCTCTATAAGATTGGAATTAAAATTATTGTAACGATAAAAAAGACGTCCCGACCGAAGCGGTCACACAAAGACGAATATCCCCCTTGCGGCATAAAAAGACGACCCACATCTAGCGAATGATTTACAGCCGCGGTGTGATTGAGGGCGTTTAGTAATTTCGAAACAAATTCGGAAACGGAAGAGAATTCTCTCGCTCTTTCGAGTAATAAATTGTAGATATGTTAGCATAGCAACAAGCTAAACTGTCATTTCTACTGATGTCATAAAAAGACCGAACGCCGCGTTAAACGCCAACTCAAGAAAAGTGCGTACGAGACAAATCAAGCAACTACGTGACTACACAGTTATCGAAAGAGAGCGAAAGAGAACATACATAAACCATTTTGGTCTTTTAATTTTATAAAATAAAGTAATAAATATCGAATAAGAAACAATTTATTAAAGAACCTTCCTTTAATTTAACAGATATATAGGGTGTTAGTAAATAAGTGCGACAAGCTTCAGGGGGTGATTCTGCATGAAAAAATAATGACAGTGTGCTATATAAACGTATGTCCGCGAATACTTCGTTTCAGCGATACGTTAAAGTTTTTCTTAAAAACTGATGATTTATTTATTGTTTTGAAACCGGTCGAGATACGAGGGCGGTTTGATAAGTCAGTGACTTTTTGAATAAAACAAATTTTTTTCCGCAAATAAACATTTTATTTTTCTACATAATCACCTTTTAGCTCGATACATTTAGTCCAGCGTTTTTCCAATTTTTTTATTCCCTCCAAATAATAGGTTTTTTCAAAGCTCTCTTAAAATACGCGTTTGTTTCGGTAATGACTTCTTCATTCGACTCAAATCTCTTACCGCCCAGGTTTGGAAACAGAAAATAGTCGCAGCAGGCTAAATCTGGAGAATATGCTGGATGGGGTAGCAGATCGTATCCCAATTCGTGGATTTTGGCCATCGTGACTAGACAAGTGTGCACACGTGCATTGTCTTGACGGAACAGCACTTTTTTCTTCGCCAAATGCGGCCGTTTTTGCTTCAAATCAACGTCGAATCTGTTCAAAAGCTTTGAATAATATTCGCCGGTGATCGTTTTACCTTTCTTGAGGTAATCGATGTGAATGACACCGCGTACATCCCAAAAAACTGTAGCCATGACCTTGTTGGCTAACAGACTCTGTTTCGCCTTCTTTGGTCCACGTTCACCCCGAGCAACCCACTGTTTCGATTGTTCCTTGGTCTCTGACGTGTTGTGATGGATCCATGTTTCATCCACAGTAACAAAACGACGCAAAAATTCGTCCGGATTACGGCTGAACATCGCTAAACACTCTTTTGAAGTAATCACACGATTGCGCTTATGGTCGAGTGTGAGCAATCGCGGCACCCATCTCGCAGAGAGTTTTTTCATGTCCAAATATTCGTGTAAAATATGATGTACCCGTTCAGTTAAGATACACCTACAGCATGAGCCAACTCACGCACTTTCATTCTCCGATCATCCAATATCATTTCATGGATTTTATCGACGATTTCCGGCGTGATCACTTCTTTTGGGCGACCTGGACGTTCGGCGTCACTAGTGCTGGTACGCGACCACAACGGAACTCTGTAAACCACTTCTTAACCATTGAAATTGATGGTGCCGAGTCCTCGTAGTATTTATCAAGTCTTTCCTTAGTTTCTATGATGGATTTTTTACGTAAAAAGTAATGCTTAATCAGCACACGAAATTCACTTTTTTCCATTTTCGTAAAAATTCACGAGGTTGTCTGCTTTGAACGGCTATCAAACACCAACTGCACGACGTAGCTTGCTCAAAATTAGAAAGTTGCCCACTGATAGATTATAGTTGACGGCAGCACTGTTGCATTTGGAGTAACTGCGCGGGAAATTCAAAAAGTCACTGACTTATCAGAGTGCCCTCGTATGTAAATAAAATGACAGTTTGCTGTATGAATATATGTCCGCAAATACTTTGTTTCAGAGATACAGGTTCTGGTTTAATGTTATTGTATTAGATTTTATTTTTTTGCATAAATACGGCGCCCTATACGAAAAAAAGACAAGAAAGATTTTTTGTCACAAATTTACCAAGGAATTCAAAAAAGATTTTTAATTAAAAATATCTCAGTGGCGTACAATTTTTTTCTTTAAATAAATTGGGATCATTACCCGTATGCGCGCCAATGATAAACATAAAATTCTTAATTGCATGTCAAAAAATGCACAATAACTCTTAAAACCCACCAAAATTTATTTGCATATTTCGACCGGTTTCAGACCAATAATTAAATCGACAGTTTTTAGGAAAAACTTTAATTCCCCGTATCTCTGAAACGAAGTGTTTGCTGACATACGCTTACATAGCAAACTGTCATTATTTTTTCATGCAGAATCACCCTATATAAAAAGACATCGGTCGCGAAAGTTTTAAGTTTAGTTTAAAAAGACTATTACAAAATTATAATGTTCAAAATACTAAATTATGGTGTAAGTGCGACATTAGTAGCGTTTGTCGCCTCCTCTACTTCGGATAACAACATTTATGCGTGTAGGCATGTTTCTAATTAAATATTGCATAAAATCCTGAGGAATTTGTTTCCATGCTGTGATAACTGATTTTCTCAGTTTCCTCAGTTTTCTAGGTGCAGGTATTCGACGTGTAACATTTTCCGTGGGATGATCCCGTAAATGCTCGATCGGATTCAGATCCGGGCTTTTTGGTGGACACTGTATAACTGGTATACCGACTTGATTAAGATAATCGAGTACCTCCCAAGCTATGTGAGGTCGAGCCAGGTGTTTATTTAGTAATATTTTTAAACGAAAACAATTTTTTATACGCCCACGCCATCTTGCGGTAACTGTACTTGATAATTAATACCTTATAACTTCTCGACACTGGATGGCGTCATCAGAAACGTCAGCTGATAAGTGTTAATAGGATATTTCGCCGACAAATATTTAAATTTCACGATATAAATAAAGTTAACTTTTGATTTCAGAGAAAAGCACGAGTCTGCAGGACCCCCACGTGGTTATCCTCAGTTTTCCCAAATACTGTCGCTACAGGGCGATGATGAAACGCCTGGAGGGCGTCGAAGACGTTTACCTGAAGTACAAGATAGTGAACGCTTTGGGTGGTTTCTACGTCGTTCATCCGAATACCAGGGTCCTCTTTTGCAGAGAAACTTTCGATTATCCCGAGCTGGAGGGGCACGAATTGTTGTGCAATCATTTGGCACCCAAATTGAAAGGAAGACCGAGGGGGAAGCGAAAAAAACGCAGCGTTTCGCCGGCGTCGGAGAGTAACGAATCCGAGTCTTCGCTTACGACCGGTACAAAGGTAAAAAGTCTTTCATTATTTAATTCCACTTGGGGTGGTTCGAGTTTTAGAGCTAAATATAGAAAAAAATTGCCTACGTTGCCAGTACTTAATTTCACCATGGTTAAGAAAGCCTCCTAGAACTTTCTTTCCCCAATAATAACCGAAATAAAATTTAAAAAAAAACATTGATGGAGGCCATAGATATTATCATTGTTTGATAAATCTAGTAAATCTGTTTGGGGTTTATTCTACACTTCTACATAAGCTAGATCACTTGCATCTGTGGATCGGTAACTTCTTATCGGATAGGCGTTTTAAAGTTAGAGTAGGAGAAGCATTCTCGGAAGAAAAATTAGTGGAAAGTGGGGTGGGGCTTTAAACTCCGTATTCTCTCAAAATGACCTGGGAATTATTATTAACAGTAGTCTTACTTGGCCCGACCATATTTTGTCAATAACCAAACGTGCCAACAACAGGCTGTATCTCATACGGAAGTGATTTTCGAGAGTTACGTTTCAATCGTTTTGTAAACTTTACACCATTTATGTAAGACCCATTCTTGAATATGCGGGGCCCGCCTGGTATCCTGACGCGATAGAAATTTATTAGAAAATGTTCAAAGAAAAGCCGCTCGCCTTCCCTTGGGACTGAGAAGACCTTCCTATGAAGAGAGACTTGCTATGGCCAACTTAACTTCTTTTGAATTTCGACGTCACCGTGGAGATCTTGTCACAACATTTAAAATATTAAAATTCAACTTTGGAAACCTTTCCGTGATATTTCCATTAAACCATAACAACCGGCTCAAAAGACATGAATTAAAACTTAAAAAAGAAAACTTTGTGACCAGATCAAGACAAAATTTTCTGAGTAATAGAGTTTTTGACGCCTGGAATAATCTCGATGTTGACATTATTTCTGCTTCTTCTACTAACATATTTAAAAATATACTGGACCGCCGTATATATCAATAACTTTTAATTCAATATTTATTCTGATACCAAGTATTGACTTTTGTTTTGTTATCTTATCGTTTTTATTTTTGTTCATTTCAATTTATGTATTAATTTGCTAGTAGCTAATTGATTTGTATATTATCTACAGTACAGTAGGGTTTTGTCCCTCTGCCCTTGTTTATATGTAATAATAATAATAATAATAATAATAATAATAATTCCCCAAGATTTGCCGTATACTCTTCTGAGGTTTCAGAGAGAAAACCTGACTTTGTTTATTGTTATCGCTTTGCTAGCGACACTTTTTGCACGAAGGAAAAAGGAGGGTTTTCAGAACTCGCCTCGACGATGGTGGTTAAACAAGAAATAAATTGCCTGAATGCGCTCAGGGGCGGATCAAGACTAATTTAATTAGAACAAAAGAAATTGATGAAGTGTTGAAATTAATCTGTGATTCCAACAAATAGATCGGTAATTTTCCACAATCCGACAACTAAGGTTTTAAGGTTTAACACCCCTTTTTTGTAAAACAAACCTTAAATCTGCTAATTCTTACACTTGAATTGACAGTCGTTCGAGAATATTCATTAGTCAAATTCATATTTTTTTTTTGATAAATGCTTAACTCTTTAATTATTACAACCGTATGATTTCAGATGGAAGTGAAGCCCAATCTCCAGCCGGACAATACTTCCGGTAATCCTCCTAGAAGAAGCACTCGTTGTCACGAGAACAACGAAAATAAAGAATTCGTAAGAAAACTGGGAATGTTTATGAAAACAAATCGCACACCAATAGGAAGAATTCCTTCGCTAGGTTACAAAGAACGTAAGTTGACAATAATTATTAATTTTATACGAGAACAGAAAGTTTTTTACTCAAGCGAGACTGATATTTGCGATGACTTGGTAAACTATACTAATTGCATAATCTTTGGACGAGATTTGACTGTATGTCTGAAAGTCAAACGCAGTTTTTTCGATAAACTGCTTACCTTATCTGTAGACCACCATTTTGGATAATCGACGAGATTTTCTTGGCCTACCATCCCTTTAATCTTCGTCCATAATGGTGTATTCACATATTTGCAGATAAACTTAATTTCAACATTGTTCTGATAAATTTAATTAAAAAAAAAGATGAAAGACTTTGGTGCAATATCAATGAATGCAATAAAATGTTGTGTCAGTGATTAATCCGGTTCGAAGGACCATTAATATGGTCGAGAATGGCAAAGGACTGCATATTTTGGAATCAAAGTTTAATATTCGACAATGTTAAAATAAACTTTTTCCGTAAATCACCATTAAAGTTGATCGTTTTTCCGGATGGCAGTCCTTTCAATCTTCATCTCCGATGGTACATTCACATACTTGCAGATAAACTCAATTTCAACATTGTTCTGATAAATTTAATTAAAAAAAAATGAGAGTTTTGTATTAGTGATTAATCCGGTTCGAAGGACCATGGATATGGTCGAGAATGACACTTTAGTTGATCGTTTATTTGGAAATTGGTCAATCTTTGTCATCTAAATGTTTGGTTATTCAATAATGTTATCAAAAAAATAAATCCGCCATGTTTTATTAAATGCAACAATAAATTTTTTAAATATTTTAACATATATCAAGGATTAAAGTTCATAGTAAGATGTCGCAATAACATCTTTTAGATAAATATATTGTTTATTTTTGTTCTTGTAGATTAGATCGGTATTTTTGTATTGTTTATTAAATTTATTTAAATTTTGAAATATTTAATAAACAACAGTTAAACTATTAGGGGTTTTATGTTTAAGTGAAAGTGAAACACTTGAGTCAACCTAAACCAAAAGAGTGGGAGTGATACAGAGGGTGGATCATAATTTTGAGTAATGATTAAAAATAAACATCAAAAAATTAATAAGACTTACAATAAGAGCTTCCTGCAAAAAACAAAATGCCACTCACCTTGGTCTTACTTGGAGATTCTGGCCCAAAAAGTAGGCGACTTCGACATAAACATCGAATATGTCAATAAAAATAATAATATTATTTCAGTGTACATTTTAACAGCAACTGTACACTAACATCAATAAATATTATTATTTTTACGATTTTTTGGGTCCGTATCTGTCGACCTTGCTTGAGGCGACAGCGCATCGACCACAATTAAGGTGAATACCTAATGAGCCGCTAGTAATAGAAGACACTGGATGATTCTCGAAAATAAGGTCCAATAATTTTTTCGAATAGTTTTGATTTTTCGAGAACATTGATTTGGAGGTATTTAAACGGTATCATAGATCGAGGTTTTTAAGTTTGAGTTTAGTTCTGAAGTCAAGTATTTTTGAAGTAATTATAAAGTGTTCTAAAGGTGTGAATTTCTAAGTGATTTGAAAAATAAAATTTATTGTGTAAAAATATTAAAATATAGCTCATTTCACCAATATACGACGGTATCTAATTAGTCACCGAGGCATCAATTTAAAGGGCGAACTGTGTTGAGAGGTACCTTAGTAAATTCCCCTAAGATTTAAACCCGAAAAATTTTGGTTTATTATTTTGCTTTTGTTGAGAGGTTTTATTTTTATTTTTTGCTTTATTGTAAACAGAAATCGATGAGTTTTTTGGTTAGAAATGGGCACATATTTAATTATGTTAAAAGGGAATGCAACAAAAATAAATTATCGGTACAAATTTAATAAATATTTTTAATCATGTAGTTCTTACGGTATTATCAAGCATCAGATTTATAGTCATCATAATCGGAGTCACTGTCGTCGCTATTCTGATTCGGATTGTAAATAATAACAGGATTAACTGCTTCGATGCGGTTATAACGAACCCACCATTCCTCTATTAAATTTTCACATTTTGTGACGCATTTTTTCCAAATTTCCCGAGTGGCAGTATTATGTGCTCGTTGCCAGGTTTCCAAAAAAGCATTATCACTGTAACCATGCATATTTCCCAAATATACCCAATGTGATTACATTGGCAATGATAATGCGGAAGTTTTAGCACACGATGTCCATAACTGAGTATAATTTGATCCACTTTGTAAATTTTTTCTCTTCGTGCCTTTTAAGTTATCGATAATAATTCCGGCTTGAAGCAATACTGTGGATATGAAATATTTTCGTTCGTTAACCATTCTTTTATTTTCTGTACCATTCAGGAGTATGTTTGTTGCTTATTTAAAATTTTCGAATGGTACGGAGTATTATCTAATGCAATGACAGATGGTTTATGTAACGATGGTAATAGTTTCTCTTTTAACCATTCCACAAACATCTCTGTATCTATATTGTCATGACAATCGACCGATTTTGATTTTGACGTAAATAAAAGATCCGCCCCATCAACAAAACCATCCTTTCCACCTGCATGCACAATAATGTGTCTTTTTCCTTCACCGTCAGTGTGTTTTATAGACTTTATGTTGTCGTCCTGCCAAATTCTTTTTGTTCCACCTTTAGTTAGCAAAAATCCAAGTTTCGTCCAGATAAACAAATGAAGAGCATTCTTGTTTACAGTAAGTATAATTTCTTAAAAATCGGTACTATACGATTTTAATGCCGGTACCCACTACAATGATAATCCAGGATTACTAATTACTTTTCTAGAAATCCAACAAAAAATCTTAACAAAAATGAATCAACAAACCAAATTAAAGGTAAATAGCTTAGTTAATTGGTGAAATTTTTATGGATTACTTACCTACCTCTCTTATTATGTACAATAAATAAAGTCATTAAGAACAGATTTGGTTGCAAAATTAACCGTGCTAACAAATAAAAATATTGACCATTAATTTCCAAACAAGAAGTCCCTTATAAAATAAATTCGTCACCTACGAAATTTGTTTAAAAATATTTTCTTAAATGTATAGTTAAATACTGGTTATCGAGTTTCTAACGATAATTCGAAACCACCGTATATTCGTGAAATATGCTATAAAAATTGTTTAGTCATTGTAGTGAGAGTTTAGAATTACCGAACCCAAGGAGTAAACATTATTATCATTATTTTCAAATCTTAATTTGTATAAAGTAACCTTTCCAAAAATAAATACAGCAAGTGTCTTTTTGTTCTAGTTAATTTGCACGAATTTTTCACGAGAGTACAAAAACTGGGAGGCTACGACTGCGTCACCAACAATCGATTATGGAAATCAATATTCGACGAAATGAGCGGCCACCAGAACAGTACGAGTGCAGCTACAGTCATCAGACGCCATTACGAACGGTAACTGTCAGCTCTAACACTCAAATAATTCAATTTGAACGCGCGAGTACCTTATTTAATTTCACGCAATCGAAGTGTATCGATAACTAATTCCCCTTTTTTTAGGTTTTTGTTGCCGTACGAACGCCACGTACGCGGAGAAGAATACAAACCTCTATCGGTGACCGAGAGAAGAAGATTGAAGTAT
Organism: Agelastica alni; assembly: GCA_950111635.1. Lineage (NCBI taxonomy): Eukaryota > Metazoa > Arthropoda > Insecta > Coleoptera > Chrysomelidae > Agelastica > Agelastica alni. Next base: position 4,040,966 of record OX467719.1, on the reverse strand, counting down.
AAAAGGGGTAGTTTAAGTGACCCAGAAACCAGTAGCGATAGCACTTCGCTACCGTCCACATCGAGGAAGCTGTCGTCTGTCTCGGATCAATCTATCGAAAATAAGGTAATAAGCTGACCACCGACCCTCCAGTACTACATGTGCCGTTTCTCTTAAGCACCCTTATGAAGAGTATCATTTCACTAATCGACGTTCTATTTTCAGGATAACGTCAAATCCGAGGGCAAGCCGTCGTCGTTACGAAGTGTCCGAGTGAAACCCGACAGGCAGAAGGACAAACAATTGCAGAGCGAGAAAGACAACGTCCACAACAACAACAACAACAACAACAATGAAAAGTGGCAGCCTGCAGTGAAGACTGAAGATGCCAACGACGTAAAATCGAAAGTGGAAAAGCTCGTTATTAAAACGGAAAGCATGACCGTGAAAACTGAACTTTCGACGATGATAACGCAAAACCATCCAGTAAAAATAGAATACGAATCTGTAAAAAGCGAAATCGACGACAAAAACTCTCAAATATCCTACGAAAATACGAATATACCTGTAACGATATCTGTTAAAATAGAAACCAATCTACAAAGAGAATGTAACAATCCTGTTAAACTCGAAGAATCCTCGCCCGTTAAAACAGAAAATAGTAACATTAAAAAAGAAGAAGATGTAAAAACTGAAGTAAAAACGGAACCGGTGACTTCGGCCGTCACCCCAGTCACCGTCAAAGTACCAGTAAGCGAAGCTATGTCGCCCGCAGAGGGCAAAGAAAATATTCCTCTAATAAAATCGCCCGAAAACAAATCGGAAGTTGCAGAAGTTCCTTACCGACCGAAAGTTACCGAAAGCATCAACAAAGTCGAAGCGGAGAGCTATCGAAATAACTTCATTCACGAAATAAAGAAGAGAAAATTGGATATACTAAAGGAAGGGGGACTCGAAGTAACGCCGGTACGGTCGCTGCATCAAAAAGACGGCAGACCTTCCGTAATACAAACGCCGCCTGTACAGTCAATTCCTAAATCCAATTCCGAATCGATGCCACCTCCAATAAGTGTTCCCTTGAAAAGAACTCACGTTTCCGTACCTCAAACTGTCAACCTTAGCCACGTGCACGTTCCTCCGAGTACGCCTGCAAAAAAACCACCGTCTGCTTCTAACTATAATTTCGTAAACGGTGCCACGCCACCCAGAGTAGTCCAATCAAAGTCGATTTATTCTTATTCTGAGAAAACCGTGTACGGCAATCCCAAAGACATCCTAACTCCCATCGTGCACGTTCCCAAATTCGTCGATACCGTATCGAGGCAAGCGGGGGGAGATCCCGTCGATTTGTCGGTGAATAGTCCCCAAAAACCCATAGTCGAGATAATGAGGATACCTCGAACCTGCTCGAATTCGCCCTACAATCGCGACAGCGTCACTAAAAATCTGTACGAAACGACTTCGTCCATTATGGACGGCAGACGGCTGGGCCCCAATTTGGAAATAACCCTCGTGGGACCCAACAGCAAAAACTACGCCAATTCGCACAACAAAACGTACAACTACCAACCGACCTCTTCGTCTCGATCAACGCCCCAAAAGAGAATCTCCTCCTCCGATTACCACCACCACCAACACCACCACTCTTCTTCGAAAGCAACAAGACACGAAGAAAACGGCAAATACCGCTACAAACCCGACGCGAAACAGGAGCCCATCAAACCGGCGACGAGCAGACAAAACCAATCGAATCTAAAACAATTTTCCAATCCCAACGTACCGCCGGCGGCGTATCCTCCGTATTTAACGCAGCTGTACGAACAAGCCAGCAAAAGTATACCGTCGCCGTACTTGCCTTTCATAGATCCCACCATGTATTACACTGCCGCCATGCAAAATCTTTACTCGACCAACGGTTTGAATTCGACGCCGATGCTACAGATGCCGACGCCGGAACAAATGAAATTGTATACCGAATTGATGGGACACATGAGGGTACCGTATCCCTTTCAATTGCCGCAAGATAATAACAAATCGAAAAAGTCATAAGTCGTTCGACTTGTTGACTTTTGAAATTTGGGTGCTACGAATTCGCGAAACGACAGACGACGTTTTAGTCGAGGAAAATCGTTTATTGTTCCTTTTCCACGTCGACCGTTATATGCGTTGTGGCGGCCGCAATGCAAAATTCGCGTCGGTAATTAACAATTGTTCAATTAGAAAATATCGAAATTGTTAATGAAGCGACTGTATTTTATGTGCAGCAAAATACTGATTTAACCGTTTTGGTGCTTTTTGATTTACCACAAAAAGTGCAAAAGTGCGTGAGTGTCGTGAAACGCTCGGTTGGAACGAAGTTCCTTTTATAGTATATTATCACACTGATCAACAATAGTTTTGTTGTCCTTGATGTAAGAGTAGTTCCGTGTACCTCTATGCCAACAATTCACGAAACTATTGCTGCTTTTGGCAGATTGGCTCTGGTTTATTTTTTAATTCTTCATTTTCATATTTTTTTTTAATCAGTCAAACTGAAAAAGACATAACAAGTATATTATTCAAAATTAACTTTTTATTGAAAATTACTATTAAATAATTTGTTTTAATATTTAATTAACATACATAAAAGTTCTCAGGAAATCTATCCAGATGACTGTGGAGAAAGTGCAACTTTATGCTTATATTTGCTCCTAAAATTTCAAAGCTTTCCAACATTTTTTGAACAATTTCCCTATTATTTGGTGCTTTATAGTTTCCTAGAAAATTTTCTACCACCGACACAAAACTTCTCCAAGCTGTACTTTCAGAATCAGTCGCATAACTTTTATAAAGTTTGAAGGCATTTGAGTGCAATCAAATATTCCAGTCTCACAAATGTTTATAAAGCATTCTCCTTCCTTGTCCAATGCTTTGACGAATTGCTTCATCACACCTAATTTATATTGGCTTTACCAACAATTAAGAATTCTCTAGAGGGCCATACATCTTGTTCCCAGTGAACTTGCTTCGGTCTCATCATCACAGTCATAACATCTTGTCAGATGTGTTGAGAACTCATTTTATTGTCAGTTGTTGCTGGTATTGGCCGAGGCATTTCTTCTTCTTGGTCTAACGTCGAGAACGACGTGTAGTGATCACAAGTTAATGTCAGGTGTTATTACTCAGAACTCTTCTTACAGTCTCTCGCCATCTCCCACGGTCAGTAGCAGCAGTTCTAATGGCTTACTCGGTTACTTTTGATACAATGTCTGTCCATCTAGATGGGGAGCGTCCGCGTTTCCTTTTGCCAAGGGGTTTGCCCTGGACAATCAGTCTCTCAATGTTATATGTCCGAAAAAGTTCAGTATTCGCGCTGAAGTCAAGCTACTGAGACGGTTTGATGGTTCAATCTCGTTCGGCACTGACCCATTGGTGCGATGGCATTACTGATACGTTTAAAACAAGAGGGATCTTTATTAGATCCACCCAGCGTGTAGGAGATCGACCACGTCGTCGACCAGTGGGAGGATGGCCCTGCACAACTAATGTCAGGGCACGCTTCAATACTATGGAGGATAGGCGCCTTGGATTACCAATCTCATTTAAAATTGAAACGTTCGTTCTTTGTGCCGTCCACGGAATCCGCAGCATTTTCCTCCAGCACCACATCTCAAAGGTATCAATACGATGGCGATCAGCTGGTAGTTCACGTCTCTGACGCGTACAGAGAGATAGAAAAAACCAGGGATCGGACCAGAGATATTTTAGTTGTTTTGGTGATGTTAGAGTCATGCTATATTCTATTGAGTTTTGTCATGGCTAGTCGTGCCTGTTGAATGCGCCACTTGACAGCTTCCAACTTGGGATTTTTGAGGATGATTGTTATGTTCTCTGTATATAATCATCACTTTGGTCTTGTTGTAATTGACTTTAAAGCCGTAAGCCTCGCTAGTTTGTTCTAAGGTATTAAGAATAGCTAATAGTTCAGCTTCTGTGGTTGCTAGGAGAGGTGTGTCGTCGGTGAATCTCGAGTTGGTCATTCTAGTTCCACCAATAGTTATACCTCCCTCCCTTCACTCTACTATTCCTCATACAAATAAAGCAAGGGTTTTGTTGAATTGGAATTAATGCGAATTTATTTGCATTGTGCAGTAAAACACATTTTAAACTCTTTCTACAGCTATCAATGAAGAGCCGCCAATCAGTAGATTTATATTCCTTTAAACACATGTCTAGAAGTAACTATGAGATATTATTAAAGTAAACAAGTTCTTCATTTTCACTAAAATATGGTAATATTTCACTTTTTCGTATTTTGTATGCTGTTAAAGTGACATTTGGCCCCGATAAGTTCTTTTCTTCCAGTCTTGACGCCAACAGTTCTAATGGTTGTTTTGATAAATTCAGATCTCGTATTAAATCGCTAAATCTTATTTTGAGAAAACAACTGTGGTGCAGAGGTTCCACCCTTATATTTACTTTCACTTGCAGACTGTAATGAATGTTGTGAATTTGGCAACATCATAGTTTCCGAAGGTATACAAAATTCTTTTGAAGTATAAATAGGTCGAGGAAAATATTAATTGTGCAAGACAGGACATCTTGTAGTCTGTAACTTTGGATATTGTCACGTTTTATTTCGATTGTAGGATATGTCGATGCGTCGAATCAATGCGCAGAAACTGAATTTTAACCAAGATACCAAACACTTCATAATAATTCGTGTTCGAAAAAGCCAACTTATATTTAGTGTGAATTATTAAAAATATAAAATAAGCCAAAATCATAAAAACCAGAGCCAATTCAGTAATTTTATGAATATATTTGGAAACTGAGGAACTTAAAAACATAGAACTCTGCAGATATCCAGGGCAACAAAAAAATTTTTTTTGTAGATAAAAGTTATTGATAAACGTATTAAATTTTAAATATTTTTTGACATACACGTGGACTACACAAAAACGCGTCGCCTTGCTAAGTATTTCTGTGCTACGCGTCTTCACTCCTGTACAACAGAACGCACATGCGCGTTATTTTTGCAATTGTCATTTCGACAAACACGCTGATTACACAAATAGACGTCGCGTTGCTAAGTATTTCTATGATACGCGTCTCCTCTCCTGTACAACAGAACGCGCATGCGCGTTATATTTGCAACGGCCGTTTCGTGTTTCGTGACTTTCTTTCGCCAAGCCCGTACCGTGCGATAAGGAACTTCGTTCCAAAAATCGAATGGTTTATGTACTTCACAAAAAAGTTATTGTTGTGCCGCTCTAGAGGCGAGCTTTTCGTGCATTTTAAAGTGACGACGATTTTCAATTCTCTCTTGTCGTCTTACGTCTTTTTAACGTTGTCGTCTCGTTCGCTTAGAATTTATTGTAAATGTTATTGACGTGGTTTTTCATGTATCAAAGGATAGGTGTTAACGTTAAGATTTTTGTAAATATTACGGCCAGATTTAAAATTAGTGTCTGTGATTTTATTATAGATATACCAAATTAGATTTTGTACATAGATATACTAGTTGACCGTTTTCCCGTAAGGTGCGTTTCCCGAGTGGCTTATAGTCGATAATTTTTTGCAAACGTTTTTCTTCTGGTCAATTACTGCGCTATAGGAGGAAAGGGAAAATTAAAGAAAAACGTTTTCGTTTAAAATTTTGTCCAGCGACTCCCCTCACCCCCTCTATTTTTATATCGTTTCAAATTATCACGGTGTGAAAAAATTAACCTTTAAAATAAAATGTCCTTAAAGTCGTTATCAACGTCATTCGACTTGGAAAGCTAATCTTAAAGGAAAACGATTCAATTCTTTATTTTCTCGAGTTAGTCAATTAATTTAGCATTTCTTTTTTAAATGTATAAAGTGTTAACTTTTATAATTAAGCATTGGTTTACTTTGTTGATATACCTCCAATTGCAAATATATACAATTATTATATTTAAATGGTTTTATTTCTCCTTTCCAGAATACTACTCTGGGCAAACGATAATGTGACTGTATTTTTTAGCGAGATAAGAGAACGCTGTGGTGTAAAAGAAGATGTGGTTACAAAGATAGATAAAGGAATGCTTAGATGATTTGGACACGTAGAAAGGATGGATGAAGGAAGATTGACGAAACAAATTTATAAGGCGAGTGTGAATGGACGGAAGTCGGTAGAGTCGACCTCGGCGAACATCGATCTCGATCAGATCAACATTGTTTTGAAGAAAGGCCAGATCAAGAGTACCAACAACCGACGAGCATGCATGAGAGCCCTGATGAAAGTAGAGGAACCAAAAGATGTGTGTAAGAACCGTAGCGGAAGTGGAAGGAAGTGGTCTCTGTCTATCCCTACCGGAAAAAGGCGTGACTATATGTATGCACGTATTTTTTAAAAATACGCGCGCTATGAATATCGCTGTATAGGTTGGTATGACTGTTGTCTGCACAACTGCACAACAGTATAACATGATCATCTCGCAAGAAAAAACACAATCTCTTACAATATCACGAGATCCCAAAAGATGTAAACTGGCATTATTATATAACAAGAGCGTGGCACAGGTTATGTCATTTAAATACTTGGGTGCTCAAATAACCAGTAATCTTAAGTTGGAAGTCAAGTCGCAAACAATCAAAGCAACAAGACTATCGGGATTCCTACGAGATGTGATATGGAGGAACAAGCACATGTCTATAGCGAGCAAAACAAGAATCTATAAGACCTGCGTAAGACCGGTAATGACCTACCCTACTGAAACCAAGGCAGAAACAGCAGCAACAAAGAGAATTTTAAGAGCAGCCGAAATGAGAACCCTAAGGACCATAACAGGACATACTTTACTCGACAGGCAGAGGAGCCAAGACATCAGAGCTACCTGCGGCATTCAAGATGTAGTAAGATGGTCCAGAGTCCGAAAGAGAGCTTGGAGGGATCATGTGGACAGAATGCCTGGAAACCGCCTCGTAAGAGCTGCTAAGCACAACAAGCCTGAAGGTAACAGACCACCAGGACGACCGCCCAAGAGGTGGCACGAGAGCTGGACATCAGAATCCCAGTTGCGGCTGCTATGAGTGCTAATATATGAGGAAAAACAAGACAAATGTCTTAAGAAAAGAAGAAGAAGAAGACTGTTGTGGAGCAGATGACACAAACTTCTTGACATTTACTTTATTAGGTTAGAAATTGCTTAGATTTTGGTGACATTTAGTTTTCTCCCAAAAATGACATTTTACTCTGCTTAAGTATAAACAATTGTTCAAAATATAATATTTTGAAAAATCCCCAACTAACGATACAAAAATGTAAAAAAAACGGCAAATAAAAGCCGAAATCGAAAAAATAGTTGCAGAGGGCTTGCTGCAACTCGTATTTTAATATAGTATTTCTTTCTTAACAGTTTGACAACTCTTCTTCATCTTCTTTCTTTTTAATTAGGCTTAAAGCCTGTTTATCTCCATCCGCCAGCCTTATATATTGTCGCTCCACCGCTTTCGCGGGCGACCCGCACTCCTGTGTCCTATAGGTGATTGGTCTCTTGCGATATTTACGACTCTCTGATCCCCCATGCGGTCAATGTGCGCGCTCCATTCCTTTTTCCTGTTTTTGGTCCATTCGTTGATACTATCTACCCCACATCTGGTTCTTATGTCTTCGCTCTTTTCTCTGTCCCATAAAGTTCTGCCATCATTTCGTCTCAGTATTCTCATCTCCGTTGTTTCCATGAGTCTCCTTGTTTTTTGAGTTTCTGGTCTAGTTTCGCAATGTATGCTATTATGGGCCTTCTTCTTCTTATGGTGCCGTCTCTACACGGAGGTTGGCTATCATTATCTGAAAAGCTGGAGGGATGTGCATCCAAACCACTCTCTTAGATTTTTCAGCCAGGATATACGTCTTCTTCCCACCGATCTCTTTCCTGCAATCTTTCCCTCCATTATCAGTCGTAGTATACTGTATCTCTCTCCATGCATAATGTGACCGAGATATTTCAGTTTTCTGGCTTTAATCAAGTTCTCCAATTCTCTTTCTCTTTCTACTCGGCGTAAAACCTCTTCATTGGTAATCTTTTTTATCCACGATATTTTAAGTACACGCCGGAAGATCCACATTTCAAATGCCTGGAGCTTTTTCATTGTGGCTTTGTTGATCGTCTGTGATTCTAGTCCATGTAAAAGCACTGGGATTACATAACATTTGAACATTCTCAGACGAAGTTGAAGGTTTAAGTGTGGGTTAGTAAATAGTTGTTTTATTTTATAGAAAACATTGCTAGCCTTTTCGATTCTGACTTTGATTTCTTGAGTCTGATCATGCCTATCGTTGATCCACGTGCCAAGATACTGATATTGCTTTACTCTCTCGACCAACATTGAATTGATATTGATGTTGGTATTAGGATGGTTTAATGGGGTGTTACTTATGACCATGTATTTAGTTTTTTAAAGTTCATTTTTAAACCTGGGCCTAATAACGGTTTTATAGATCTTGCTTTTCACCTGGGTGTTAATGTTTTTGTTTTTCTAAATAGAGTCGTTCAGACAACCTGTCACTCTCGCCGCCCTTGCCGTTTGACAACTAACGTAGGAATAAGGTTGACTCCCCTATATGTGGGTTGCATACCTTCAGTCGCCTGTAAGGATTATTTTTAAAATACGCTGGTAAATTTATTAAATTAATTTAAACAAATCGTTGCATCACGCACACCCTTCTATCTTCAAAAGTCATAGAGACAAATAAATGTTATTTTTTAATTTTAAATAAAATTATCATAATGACACTGATAAAGAATGTACTTACTAGAAACCACGCATAAACTTAATATTTAAATTGTGTAATTAATAGCGATAAAGATAATTCCTTTGACATTTTTTTTTTGCAAAACATGTAAAAAGATAAGTTTTATGATAATCTAAATGTTACACAACAAAACGAACACATTTTTAATAAGAGAGTATTGCATAAATAATAAAAGAATATTATTTCGTCAAACGAACAGATAATTGTATACCCATCGTTGAAAATATCGTCTCATTAAATCATGTCAAATGGTTTTATATTAATAAATATTTTCGCTTAAAATCCTGCACCGCAATGTTGGTTGCATAAATGCAATCAGTGCAACTTTTTAGTGCATAATTATTTTATTTAAAAATTATTGCGTATCTTTATCCCTTCGACATACTTCACTTCAACTAACACAGCCAAGTTCTGATCCAACCTCACGTCTACCAGCGCCACCTTTATATACCACATTTTGGTTTTCGGTAAAAGTCTCACAAAGCTCATGCAATACAAATGTGCATGCACGTCATCAATGCTCTGTTCGTTTTAAAACTTAATACCAATAATAATAAAAATCACCGTTCGTTTTATATAATCTCGAACACATCGGGTCAGTCTGTTCGTAATATTTTTTTGCATTAATCAAGTCAATGTCTTGTCAAATATTACAATTTCTATATTATTTTAGACGGTTTGTAAATTAGAGATATTATACATAAATATTTTATTAAATATTACACACGGTTTAAGTTTTATTATGTATTAATAAAAACGGTTTTTCCGATTGAAGATCCATGAGCGCCAGCTGGCAGTTGACAGTTAGCTTCATAAGTTGGCAATTTTATATACGTTTTTAAGACGTTGTCAAATTGGTTTTGTTAATAATTTCGACTCTGTTAAATTTTGCTTTTATTATTACTAAAAAACTGTGTGCAATATGCCAAAAAAACTAAGTAGTCGCTGCAAAGAACTCATTGCATTATTAATTGACCATTTTGAGCGAGAACGTGAAAATAATGAACCATTACTACCTCTAACGGCAGTACGAGAGGTAATTTATCAATATTTTGCTTGAAATGAAAAAGCAGCTATTAGGTAAGTATGTCAGCCCCTAAATAGCATTCTACCTTCATTGTGAAGCATTTTAACCCGTATTATTTTTATTAATAAAATTATGATCAGTATTATTTGTTTGTTAATGCCTGTAATTAACTCTATGATGATTCGAATTAAATAAAGCATTAATAAACTTACTTAAATAGTTTTTATTAAAAACCTTTTGTTTAGGTAAAATTCTCAAAGTTTTATTGCAATGTCCTAGACTAATTAATGGTAAAGTATGTTTATTAAATGATCAACAACATATGTCAATGTCAATGTCATATCAAATGTGACTTCATACCCGCTCTATGTGCATACACATTTATATTATATGAGTTTTATAAGATTGTTCCCTTTGTCACTGCCCTCCATAATTTCTTCTAGAGGCATTTTTATTACGGCACTGAAAATGGTGTGCACCAGTAGTACAACTGCAGATTCATACAATAAAACTTAAACGATGTCAATAGCATTCTGCACGATTTCAATTTAATACACATCCGGTCATTACAGTTTAAAATGGACTATTCCAGAATAGTTTAATGTTTCGTACGACGGCTATTAAACCATTTATGCCAAATTGTTTGACCGAATTTCTTTATTAATAAAAACCACCAATTAAACCCCATCGAGGGATCAAGTGGATTTGAATACTCTAATTTGGGATTCTAGTTGCAGCTTAAGTCACAGATAAACACTTGATAAACTGTCAGAATTATGGGCGAATCTAGAAATTCACTTGAAAATCTGGCCATTTTTAATGCAAAACTTATTTTTTTTAAAAAAACGAGTGTGCTTTAGACCACACGACTAAAGTAAAACTTCTTTAGCTCCATCTATCGTGGAACCAACATCGTGGGAACCAAGGGAAAGAAGGTAGAAGTTGGTGTTCTTAAATTTCTGGAGGTTGTATGCCTCGGGGAACACCTCCCTAGCCAATGAGTTCCAAAGCCTCGCAATTCGTTGGATGAATGAGTCTTTGGAAAGTGATGTTCTGCAGGTCTCCAAAGTGACCACGAAGGGGTGTGAAGACTGAACTTGACGGGTTAATCTCGAAGAGATATATATATATATATATATATATATATATATATATATATATATATATATATATATATATATGTATATACATATATTAATTTTATACAAACCAACCTTTCGGTTAACAGCCGAACGGGCCAGCCAATTGCGCCACGGAGGCTTACGAAACGTAACTCTCTCTCTTTCTATCTTCACTAAGTTATATCTCCCTCTCAACTTCCGTTCGCCTCGCTCGATCACACTTTTCCTAACGCTCTCGTCACGCATTCACCAGCTTACTCTCCACGTCAAGCTATCGTTCGCCTCGCCCGATCACACTTTTCCTAACGCTCTCGTCACGCATTCACCAGCTTACTCTCCACGTCAAGCTTCCGTTCGCCTCGCCCGATCACACTTTTCCTAACGCTCTCGTCACGCATTCACCAGCTTACTCTCTACAAAAATTATCGCACGCAATGGAAGTTGGTCCCTCTCGATTTTACAATAGGTGGTGCAATCAATTTTGTGCTGTATTTACTGTCGATAAAAATATCGATACAAAAAATAAAAATTACCCATTTAATCGATTTTATCGGAAAGGAAAAAACGTGGGTTTCGTAGATTATCTAAAAATAGTCACATGCAAAAAATTATTCAAGGGAAACTTCTTTAGAATCGTTGTGATTTGGAACTCGATGAAACGAAAATGAGACAAACACATAAATCTATAGGATTAAGTCTGCGAGAGAATGAGATAGCATACATTATACAGCGTTTCATACTAGTCGATCTCTTCTTCGTGCGCTGCTTCGCAGCCCTCCCACTCTTGTCTACTAAGCATTGTAGATATGTGTGAAAGAAAAGAGAAAAAAAGATTGAAAAAATCATGGCCTGCAAGTTGCGCCGGCCGATAGGAATACTCCATTACCGGCCAACGCCCGAATCCCCTACTCGCCTCTCTACTGCTCAGCCGGCCACGGTCGGCGGTGCCCGTAGGCCCCGCCCATTGGAGAGAGAGCGAAACAACACTAGGGGCAACTATCACTCTCTCGTCGGGAGCCAACTCTCCATATTGTGACCCGCGGTATATCCTTTCTATGCCAATGATAAAACGTGAACTTTTAAAGAAAACTGTCAATGCTTACCTAATTTATTCAAAAGCAATTCATCATCAAGTTGTCACATCTTTGACAGCCCTGGCCTGCGCTTTAGTAATGTTGAAAATTAGTGCCATCAAGACTGGTATGGGGCTGCCGATGCCGCGAAGAACTCAGTGTCCTCTCAGAACACTACAAAATAATTTTGACACTATGGGATCGATGACAATGAAAAAGCTGACGAACTAGCAATACATAGCGATGCAGGGGGGGGAAAGATAGGTGAAAAAATTATAAAAACCTCGTTACGTGGTTTATGGATGGCCCTTAGTCGGGAAGATACTGGAACGTCCTCGTCATTGGCTGTGACGTCACCGTACCGCCCAGCTCGCTTACTTAACATATTCCATTAGCGTATCGCGAAATTGTTGCAATATTTTTAAAGGTAGGACTCTCGGAAAGAAGAACATTTACTCCGAAATGAAGTCCTTGGCAATTAATATATACAGAACGTTACGATGATGTGTTGCGAAAATACTTTAGTTCAATGCCTGGCCTATTTATAATTGGCCGCAGTCGTAGCAGCATAAATAAGTCGGCCAGTTCGACGATCGCTTACCGCGCGTTTGTCGCGTTCGATCAACGAGCTGGCCATTATTTTTCAAAGACAATTACCACCGGTTGGAATTACGCAAAATCGAGTCCAAAGTGAAGCGGAGTACAGCCGTCGAGTTATCAGTCGCCGAATCCTGAATCCGATTTCCGCGTGGGTGTACCTAAATTCGCGTTTCATTTTTATTTAAATACACACCGTTTTTTGGCGTTGAAAAGATGCGTGCAAAAAGGATGTCAAATGCTATCTGATATTTACTTTCAAGGTAAGATTGAGTTAATTGGATTTTAGTTTGTTGGAGAGATATAAAAACGTGTTTGTCATAGTAATTGCGCTTAAACGTAATTTTTAATATGAAACGCGATAATGCAAATAAAGAACTATAAAAGATTCTTCCACAGCTCAGTGGTTAAGGCACCTGTTCTTCGACAGTGAGACCGAGGTTCGAATCCTACTGGATACACAGATTTTTTTCCTCAACCCGAAAGCTCTCTGCACTATTATAAATTGTTTCTAGCAAATTAAGATTATTTGGGAAGACACTGTTAAATGGTTTCTTTTATGTTCTGGTTCCCACGAAAAGGGATTGCTCAGAAAACATCGTGAGAGCCAAGTGAAAAAAGGTTGGAATTGGTGTTTTTCTTAAATTTCTGGAGGTTGTATGCCTCAGGGAACACCTCCCTAAGCAATGTGTTTCAAAGCCTCGCTGTTCGTTGGATGAACGAGTGTTTGGAAAGAGATGTTCTGTAGGTCTCCAAAGTGACCACGAAGAGGTGTGAAGTCTGAACTTGACGGGTTAATCACAAAGAAACAGCGCAGATTAAGATTATGGTCCGAAGTCCGAAGTAACATCTGTTGGCAAGGAGGAGGCTATACGTTTAATCTCGGCAATTGGCGTTAGGTTAAGTAAAAATATGAGGAATACATTTTTTCTCGTAGACATGACATGGAAAACTCAAGTGCCTATAATTTTTACCTAAACCTGTTCAGGAGGGTGCCTATTCCATAAGAAATGTTCTTTCTAGTGCTGTAGTGGGCTTACAACATCTCCATAAACAAATAACCAGAAAGAGAAATACAACACAATAATTAAAAGTAGCCTACTCTATGGTTCAGAAACATGGAGAATGACCGAAAGGAATAAAATAATGCTAGAAGCTACAGAAATGGAAGCACTTAGACGAGCTTAATATTAAGAGCTAAAAATTGAACACATTATTTGTTCCAACACGTAGAACAAGATTTTCGATGGTGGAGTTAAAAAAAAATTCGTTTCAAACGGAATTCTTTAAATTATTATTGTATGAACACCCAAGCCACGCCCAATCGATTCACATGGGGACCGTCTTCATGTAATGGTGAGCAAATACGAAAGCGTCCTCAAAGAATAATTTGTTTACATTAAAAATGGTAAGATTGAATTTATTGTTCGTGTAAAAAAATTGTTTGCTCCTCGTATTTGTCTGGAAAATATCAAAACGGAGTTGATAAATAGAATCGTTAAGATCGTGAGAAAAATGTTCGCGTTCCATCTGCAATCAACCACGCATTTATTACTCGATTCGGATTATTAGTGTTCATTCTATATTAAGTGACGTTCTTCAACGGGTATTTACTTAGATTGATTGTGGGACGAACAAGAGAAATTATATTAAATTATAAACACATATAGTCGAAGTCAGAAATAATTCATCCTGTTTCACAATTTCGGCACTTCAAAGAATTTAGCCGACGGCAGGTTCAGGACCGGACTTTTATTTTTTTTTTAAATTTCATAATAGTCTGGCTTCTATTTAAGTTACGATATCTCAATAACCGATGCTTGAAAAGAAGGCCGAGACAAACTTTGCCCCAGTAACAAGAAAGAAGAGAAAATCAGACAAACCATAAAAAATCTGATCCTGGAACGGAACCAAATGAGAGAAAATAGAAATATCACCAGCGCGGAAATGAAAAAAGAACATTTCTAAAACAATCAGACGGGACATTAGAAACTACCACGGTAGGAAAACTCAAGAAACAATAGAAAAGACAAAAGTATGAAAGTACTGCGCAGCAACCTTACTGAAGGAAAAACTGAAATAATCAATCTAAAAAGTAAACATGATAACATTCCCTCAGACCGAGATGAAATCCTAAACATTGTTAAAAGAGTAAATCAGGGATCTGAAGAGATACCGGATATCATCATTAAAGGAGCACTGTCAAAAATGAAAAACAACAAAGCACCCGGAGCAGACGAGGTGGTTCTCTCTCTTCAGTCGATGTCTGGTTTCAGACGTCGTGACCCCTTGAATGTATGCCCGGAACAGTCAAGCTTCTCCAGGTTTCTCTGTCTTCAGCAGTCCGCATCATTTCTTGTATGGAGAGGTTTGTCCAGGATTTTATTTGATCGATATATTTGTTCGGTGATCTTCCTCTCCGGCGGCTTCCGTCAACTTTCCCCTGGATGACTTGTTTTTCTAACTCATCTCTCCGAATGACATGGCCAAAGTATTTGAGGGTGTTTCTTTGGATGTCTGGTAACAACCGTTCATTTTCCGCAATTCTTAGCTCTTGAAGGATTGAAGCGTTTGTTTTGCGGGAATTCTAAGCATTCGTCTATAGCATTTCGAAAGCTTCGATCCGGCGAGGCGTCTACATGCCACATTGATAGTCCATGACTCGGAGCCGTAGGTAGCGAGTGAGAATACAAGGGATTTCATGAGGCGTTGTTTTGTAGCTTTACTTATGTTGTGATCTTTCCATACTTTTGTTAGTTTGCCTAACGCTGTCCTTGCCGCCCGATCCTCCTTTTTATTTCCTTTTCACTGCCACCTTTGTTCGTGATGCATGCACCGAGGTATATAATTGACTCTTTGCACTCTATGTCAGGTATTGAAGAAAGTGTTCGTGGTAAAACTCCGCTTTTATTCACGATCATGAGACAACACTTGCTCTTGTTGAGTTTTAGCCCCGATTCTGCACTAACTAACGAGGTAGTTGCAGGAGCAATAAAAGTTGGAGAAGACACAAACGATCTTTAACCTATGCCTACAGTCAAGCAATATCCCGGATCAGTGGCATATGAAGCGACCACCATATTACTCCATAAATAGGGTGATAAATCAAACCTGGAAAATTACCGCCCAATAACTCTTCTTAACCATCGATACAAACTGTTTACTAGAATCATGACATCAAGGCTGGAAAATAAACTAGAGAACAAGCGGGTTCTAGATCCGGTTTTGGGACAAATGACCATCTGCAGAGTATTAAGACCCTCATTGGGAAAACCATCGAATGCAATAAACCACTAGTCCTTCTGTTCATAGACTTCCACAAAGCTTTTAATACAATTGAGCTGAAAGCTTTACTAGACGCCTTGAATGATTGTCAAGTGGACTTTAGATATTCAAAACTCATCTATAATATATACAAGGAGTAAAGCAAGGTTGGACTAAAAATAAAATTTTCCAAAACGAAGATCATGACAAATCTCGTCGTGAGTGAGGGTTGTTAAAAATTCCGTTTATTTTTAACTGTAGAATGTTTCTTCAATCCATTCCTTGATTTAAAAACCTCATTATTACAGACGCGTGCTATAGGCAACTAATTATTCACTTGGTTCCTTAGATAGGCGCTTGCTATAGGCAACCAATTATACAAAAAAGTCACAAGCAAAACCAATAGAAAAGCTGACATCAGCGCTGCTATTACTAAACTATTGACTATTGAATTTTCCGAAGATACAGGAGGCTTGAAACTGTAAGCTCCTTATATAAATTCTATAAATTCAGGAAAACTGACAGCCTACAGTAGTTAGACACGAACCAGCCAACTAGCTATGGAAGATTCATCATCGCATAGAGGCTCGGCGAGATTTAACAGAGACAGGAACTTATGATTCTACATCTAACCTACAACTTCACTTCTTCATCTAGCTTCTTGATTCCTCCCTGTTGCTTGCCGTTGCGTCGACAAAGATATAAGCATCAATAACACCGAAATTAAATTGATCGAAAAATTTGGCTACGAAGTTAGAGTGTCTAGAGACAATCAGACATGTGAACTGTACAGAAGGATCAGCCTTGGATGAGCGGCCTATGGTTAAGATTACTTCGCAGCTCTCACCACTATCGAAAATTCTTTGGACAATGATACAATGAAGTCGCTCACTAAAAAAATATTACGGGCTTCTTTTCGAAATAAAAATTTGTGAATAATTTTATTATTATATTTAATTGTTAATACATAATAATAATATAGAAATAATAAATAATAATAAATGTAAGCAAAACAAAAGTAATGGTTTTTGAAAGAGAAGAAAGCATGACAAACTGTGGAGTTTCGATCGAGGGAAAAAGAGTGGAACAAGTAAATGAATTTGTGTATTTGGGTTTAAAGTTTACGAGAGAGAGTAATATTGACCGATGAGGGTTGGCAGGAAAAAAAATTAATGGGGCACTGCATAGCTTTATGAATAGCCAGAAAGCGTCAAATAAGGCACGTCTGGCGGTGCATAGAGGTGTGTTGGTTCCTACGCTTATCTTCTTCTTATGGTGCCGTCTTCCGTCGAAGGTTGGCGATCATCATGATTATTTGCATTTTGTTGACTGCTGATCTGAAAAGATGATTTGATGATCAGTTGAACCATTCTCTCAGGTTGCGGAGCCACGACATTCGTCTTCTTCCCACGCTGCGCTTCCCTGCAATCTTTCCCTGCATCACCACTTGTAGCATTCGGTATCTCTCTCCTCTCATAGTGTGGCCCAGATATTGTAATTTTCTGATTTTTATTTCGTTATTAATTTCTGTTTCTTTTGAGAGTCTTTTTAGTACTTCTTCGTTTGTAATTCTGTTCATATAAGATATTCTCAGTATTCACCTGTATAGCCACATCTCGAATGCTTCTATTTTTCTCATCATGACTTTTGTCAATGTGTCCGCTTCTATGCCGTATAGTAAGATGGTGAATATGTAGCATCTCAGCATACGTATTTTGAGATCGTTATTTAAATTTCTGTTACAGAAAAACTGTTTCATATTTATGAAGGCTCTACGCTTATGTATGGTAGTAAATGTTGGGTTTGGCAGAAGAAGCATGACAAAAGGATTAATGCTGCGGAGATGAGTAGTTTGAGAAGTATAGCCGAAGTGAATCGGTTGGATAAAGTAAAACATAGTGAGATAAGAGAACGCTGTGGTGTAAAAGATGTGCTTACAAAGATAGATAAAGGAATGCTTAGATGGTTTGGACACGTAGATAGGATAGATAAAGGAATATTGACAAAAAAAATTTATAAGGCGAGTGTGATTAGACAAGTTAGTAGAGGTCGACCTCGGCGAACATCGATCTCGATCATATCAACATTGTTTTGAAGAAAGGCCAGCTGTCAAGAGTACCAACAAGCGACGAGCGTGTATGAGAGCACTGATGAAAGTGGAGGAAGCAAAATATGTGTGTAAGAACCGTAGCGGAAGTGGAAAGAAGTGGTCTCTGCCTACCCCTATGGAAAAAAGGCGTGACTTTATGTATGTATGTATGTAAATAATAAATTACGAATTTTGATAAAATTCTTATTCTGTTCATTTTTAAATGCGTGCACAGCGTGATTATTTATATTTGACATTTAACTGTCACATATACAAATCACCGAATTGGACAGGCCAATCAGAGTCAAGAGTCAAGTTTGGTGTTATCGACGATAAGGAAATCAAATACCTATATGCCCATTACTTTTTTTGCAGTTTGACAACTGTGCGACTGGGTTCTTATGAATGCGGTGTCTTTGTGAATATAGAAACATTAAAAATACTGAAATATAATTATGACTAGGGAAAAATTATCTCTGTCTTCAACTGCAAAAATTATTTGGTATTTTCAACATTTTTTTATCACTTTAAACTGGACTGGATTAGTAAAGAATCACCCTGTACGATACGATACGAGCTGATAAGGTGGAAGTCCTAAAAAAAAGCTACAGGGTATTCTCAGTGATGTATTATCATCACTTATAATAAAAGTTCAAGGTATGTTTCGATCGATACACTTAAATTCAATTAGTGCAAATGCCACACATTCAGTGAATCATTGAGACGCGAACGCACGTGGGAAAGTAATAGGTAATAAATAATTTTTGATATATCGATTTTCAAAATTACGTGAATACAGGAGTTGGCAGTTTTAGTGAATGGCCACCTAGAACGCCAGATTCAATTGAGTCTACGCCAACTTTTAATAGAAATAACGTGTTCTCGGGTTTTTGTTACAGGGGAACGTCGAAATGGAAGCGAAAGATATAATGTGCGATCAGAGCATCATAAATCCCGCCGACTATGACAGCAAAGTGTCATATTTAGTCGTACCCGCTAGGTAAGCGTTTTATTTGGAATTATTCGAAAAAATTAATGAAGTAGGTATCCGATGATAAAAAAACTGTTTTTCAGCAAATTATGGCTAGTGATGCATTTGATAGCACGGTCGATTGTCCCGCCGATCTCCTCCGCGTGTTACACTGTTTTCAAGAATCCTCAAGTGGTTTTTCAAAATGTGAGGAATCAAGTTTTTCCTGCAGTGGTCGCGTTTGTCGTTAATAAAATTTCCAGATCCTTGGCGTCTGTTCAGAATATTTCTATACCAAGTAAGTACGATCATTTGGGTGACATACCAGGATTGTTTGAAAAGTTTCCGACAATTAACAAAGGCGCAAGACATATATTTTTTTAATTTTTCTACATTGTCTCCTTGTAACTCTACACACCTCTCCAAGCAATGCTCCTGTCTCTTAACATACATACATACATATAGTCACGCCTTTTTCCCGTAGGCAGAGAGACCGCTTACTTCCACTTCCACTACGGTTCTTACACACGTCTTTCGCTTCCTCTACTTTCATCATTGCTTTCATACATGCTCGTCGGATGCTGGTACTTTAACGATCAAATCATTCATTTTTAATCCATACGCACTCTCTGCCAAATCTTTTAAACAATCGTCTATATATAAGTTTAACAGTCATGGCGAAGCCACACATCCCTGTCACCTTTTTCAATGTTAAACCACTCCGTGTAAGCTCCGTTTATCATGACACAAGCAGTGGAATCCTCGTAAAGTCATTTCAGTGCTCGTATTAAATTACCGCTCACCCCATACATAGACAATGTCGACCACAATTTACTCCTCACCACTCTGTCATAGGCCTTTTCCAAGTCTATAAAAGCGCAGTAGACCTTCTGACTACTATCCAAGAATTTTTTGACTATACCTCGTACCTGATATACTGATATCTCTTTCCTCTTCTAAATCCTGCTTGCACATCCCATATAATCTTCTCAGTTTCATTCGTCACTCTTTTGATCAATATCTTAGCGTTTGCCGACTATGCTGAGTAAACTAATACCTCGGTAGTTCTTACAGTCCTGCTGCGAACCTTTTCCCTTGTAAAGCGGTACGAAGACGGCCTTGTACCAGTCGTCTGGTAAGCTACCACTCCTCCAACAAAGGTTAAAAAGGCGGTACAGCAGACTAGTTACTACGCTTTGTCCAGCTTTCAGCATTTCCTTCGTTATCCAGTCGTACCCAGCAGCGTTACCCAATTTCATACTGTTTAACGCTTCCACAATTTCTGTCGTACTAATTTCACTTTCATTGCAACTTTCACTCATGTCTTCAAATGGGGCCTGTACTTGTGTATCCTCTTTCTCAAATAAACTTTCCAAGTATTCCTTACATCTTTTAAAAACGCATTCCTCTCCTTTTACTACCATCTTGGTTTTTTCCAGTGGCGAGGTAGTATTTCTACCTTTGGCTGTTCTTATGGACTTCCAGAAGAGTTGAATATTGTTCTGGAAATCGTCAGATAACCTTCTATCAAATTCATCTTTATCACTCTCCTTCTTTCTTGCCACAACCTCTTTTGCCACACCTTTTAACCTTTTATACTCATTCTTTGCCTTGTTTACATCCTCAATCGTTGCCTTTTGCGTTCTTTAATTGGCTTTTGTAGCAAGCCAATTCAGCCGGGCTTTCTTCTTCTCTGACACTGCTTTTTGAACCTCTACGCACATTTTCTGTAACTTGCAACCTTTCCTTCTTTTACTTACACCACACACTTCAATAGCAATATCCACGATTCCTTCTTTGAATGGCTTCCACAATTCTTCAACCTCACATGCTGCATCTAAACTGTCAAATTTCTCGATCAATTACCAACGAACTCCTCTTTTGTATCTTCTTGCACTACTTGATTCCTGCACACGATGCCGCCACCGCTTAAAGAGACCTCTTATTCGGCTCTCTTAAACCCGTCGAAATAGTACTCGGCGTCTTTCTCTGCAAAATGATTGTTTGTCGAAGGTGATGGTCACCTATGTCCTCCGACCGCAATTTTAAAGTTAGGGAACAAAAAGAAGTCACTTGCGGCTAGATCTGGTAAGTAAGGCGGGAAGTCAAGCAGTCCAAATCGTAATTCGTTGATTTTCGCCATGGTAATCGCTGAGGTCACGCAATTTCTGCTTTCAGCTTGTCAACTAATCTATGATTTGCCTTGCAAAAAAAAAACATTTAACGACAGCTCGATACTCGATATTTTCCATTTTTTAAAAATATTTATACTGAATCACTCGAACGATTGTCAAACAACAATTTCGCGTCCAAAATGGCTGAAATTTTAGTTAGTACCTGTCAAAAGATGTGCAACCACATTCCTAATCTTTTATTTACAAGTGCTGTCATCTTCACACTAAGGTCGGAAACTTTTTATATTATCATCGAATTTATTTTGTATTAACTGTAGCTACTTTATAAATTATTTTAATACCAAAGAGCAAACAATTTATGTTGCACGTATTAAAAAAAATGTTTTACTAGTTACTTTAAGGATAACCCAGGATTCTAACGGGCAAAATAGAGCCGTCATCAACGAGTGTGGGGAGGATGGAGACTCGGAAACTTCGGAAAAATCAGTGGAATGTCTGGTACTTTTCGAACCAGAAAATATTAAAATAGACGTCATATTTTTACACGGATTACACGGAGCGATCGATAAAACATGGAAACAAGGTAAGTTTCTCATAAAAATACAGAATTTTAAAATATGTATTTTTTTTTAATGAAAATAGTCGCAAAAAGGGTAGACCTATCGTGTGGGCCGCGGACGGCCCGCATTGCGACTATTAAAAGGGGAGGGGATTATAGAAAGGAAATGATTGTGGACCCGCTTTTTGAAAAGTTGCAGGTGATAGTTATCTGGAAAAACTGATTTTGGAAGCTTGTTCCATTCCGTAGCAGCCCTGTAAAAGAAGGATTCTTGATGAAGATTGGTCCTTGTAGTGTCAAGCTTGAGAGTAAATGTGCGAGACTGATCAGCGTGCCGAGTTCTTCGGCCGAATGTGGCCAATGGTGGTACAAGAGTTTTTATTTCTCTGGAGCATCTGCCATGGAAATATCTGTAGAGTAATGTCTAGTCTGCAACTTTTCTTCGATGTTCTAGAGGGTGAAGGGTATCTGTGAAGTTGAGCTGTTTATCAACCGAATAGCCCTTTTCTGAATGGAATCTAAAAGACGAAGAGAATGCCTTGGTGCTGAACCCCAAATGTGCGAGCAATACTCCAGTAGAGGTCGGATTTGAGCTTTGTACGTCGTCAACAGTTGATCAGGAGTAAAAAAATTTTTAGCTTTCCACAGAAAACCTAGCCTCTGGCTTGCTGACTTTGCGATGTTAGCAACATGGTCATGCCAAGACATATTATTGGACACCGTGACTCCCAAAATCGAGATGGAGGGACTTAATTCAAGGGTATTTCCGGACATTGTGATGGAATGATTTGAGTAATTCACTTTCTTGGAAAACATGGCGCTTTGTGTTTTCTGGGCGTTGAACTGAACAAGATTGTTGGTTCCCAACTCGACGATTGCTTCAAGATCTCTATTGATGGAATCAACCTGTTCCTGCCTGAGTCTATTTGTATCATTCACCGAAAGTGATCGATAGGATGTGAAAATTGAGACAAGTGTGCTATCGTCTGCGAAACTGTAAATGGGGTTCGCGGTGGTTTTCAAGAGGTCGTTGATGTGTAAAAGAAATAAGGTGCGGGACAGGATGGAACTCTGGGGGACCCCGGTATTGGTTTTAAACGCATCAGAAGAAATACCGTCAACTGCCACATGTAAGGAGCGATCTTGCATCGCGTTGACCTCTAGCACCGTAATCTTGAATTAGACTAGAGTTATTAATGAACAGAACAACGCATTGTACTTATGACCAATTTTAACATTGCTTCGCCACTGGAGGCGTAAAGAAATCATTCATTTTCAATCCATACGCACTCTCTTGCAAATCCAACACACGAAAAATCAGACATAGGTAAATCGGGTGGGTAAGGTGGATGTTGCAGTACTCGATTCGTTATACCCAGTTTATATTTAACCGAAAGGAGTCGAACTTTATTTTGTTTTTGTGGTAACAAAACTATCGTAGTTTGATTTTTAACAGTTAGTATATTAGATTATGTAGTAATGATAGGTAAAAATAGAACACACGCATTTTTTTGTTTAAATTATGCATTCAAAGTTACATAAATATTAAAGAGTGTAATGAAAAATTCTTTAGGTATTTCAATGTACACATTTTGCAGCAGAATAGTAAAATGTTTGCTTCAATTACCGATAATAATAAATAGTAAACATTTGTTTTGTAAAAATGTGTCTCAACGAACAAAACTATTGTAAGTACATAATTGAATATTACGCTTAATTGCGTAGTTGCAGTGAATAAACGTAATGCAAAGGTTCTAGTGAGTGGCCACCTTGTGTAAGCAGCAGCAAAGAATGACATTACAGTTTTTTCAGGCACTTGGAGGACGTGCAAACACAAACTGACCAATCAATCGCCGGTAAGAAGACATTCGACAGGCGACTTGTACGTTCCTACTAAAGACCATCCAGTGAAAAGGACATTGTCAAACATCTATTCCAAAATACCGAACAAAATATCTCGAACAGACAAAAACGAACAAGACGATTTTCCCTGCGAAGAAGACGACATCAGAAACAACTGCGATTACAGCGACTGTTGGCCCAGAGATTGGATTCCGAAAGATTGTCCAAACGCTCGAGTAATAGCCATTAACTACACCACCGACGTCCTATGGTGTCTGTCTTGGATGAAAAAGAGAAAAAGGTGAACTGACGATTCCTAATCCTTCTTAAAATACATTTTCATCTCGACACTTGACGATTTAAGCGTCAATTGCGGTTACGTGATAGAGTTGTTTGTTGCCAAACTAAAATCATAAAAAAAATGCTCCCTTGAATAATAAAGCTTTACTAACTTCTTAAAAAGTTGCATAACAAAAAGCCAGTTACAAAAAGTGGCACACCATTTGGGAAGAACTTATTCTGCCAGTTACAATTAAAATTGTAGAGATAGTGCTTGGAGATAATTTTTCTAAGCAACATCAATCTATTCCTGTATCAAACGATACTATTTGCTCGCAGAATTGGTGATATATCTAATGGTATACAGCAACAACTTTTGTCCAAGCTGGGTAACAGACTATTCGCAGTACAATAATTTATAATTTTCAAGGCAAGTTTCGGCAGTGCAGTCAAAATGTGGGCCCAGAGGAGGGAAGGAAAAAGAAAACAGGGAGAGATGGCAGAGGCATGGATAGCAAGCTTATTATAGCTCTGCTGAACCTTTGCCTAACAAAAGACCTGATAACGCTCAATAGAGAGAAGGTCTGACTGGTAACAGGGCTCCTAACGGGACGCTGTTCAACCAGAAAACACCTACACACTATGGGAATCTTCAATGAGAACCCCACCTGCAGTAATATAGTGCTCGAAAAATGTCAAACAATCTTTAATCTATTCCTGTATCAAACGATACTGTTACTCGCAGAATTGGTGATATATCTAATGATATACAGCAACAACTTTTGTCCAAGTTGGGTAACAGATTATTTGCAGTGCAGCTTGATAGTCACGAATCTTCAATGAGAGCCCCATCTGCAGGAATATAGGCTCGAACAATGTCTGTTAGGTTCCAAAGCTTACAATCTCTACAGTGTATCTGGACATGATTCAACAAAAAGCTGTTGTTGCCAAAAAAATGAGTCCTAGTCTATACGTTGTGTTGTAACTGCAGTGAATTTTATAAAAGTGAGGCTCTTAAAATCAAGACTTTTTCCAGCAATTTGCAGGGAATATTCAATGTCGAGATAACTTATTCTTAATGAAATTAGTCGACATATTCGAGAATCTACATACATATTTTTTCGAGTAAGCACTCATGTCGTATTTCAGTCACGTGACCACATTGATGCTCATATTCAGAGTTGAGCAGTAGCACTAAAATGCACCCTTGCGCTATCAAAAGCCTTCTCTGGCTAGTAAATCGTCACTTTTCTAACCTATGACGTGCACCTAACCCAATATCACAGCTGTCAATCAGCCCCAAACGACAATTTGAACAATTTAACAAAATCGATCATTTTTTCCAGGACGAACTTGATAGAAAGAAGCAACGAAATGATAGAAGAGCTGCTTAGATTAGGGGTGGGCGAGCATCCGATAATATGGGTTGGCCATTCAAAAGGAGGACTATACATCAAACAAATGATGCTGAACGGTAAACGATATGAACGGTTTATCAGGAGTAGATTTGGTAGCGATTTTTATACTCTTGGGACACTTTGTATTTTTTTGCTACAAATGTTTAACGAAACTAAACTCTGTTTTTAAACTGGGAGGCGCGATTTGATTTTTTCGCACCAAAATTCGGTCCTCAAATGTTTCTTTAGAGAAGTTTACACACACGAAATATACGTTTCAAATGTCATATCTGTGATTGCAGATTTTAGAGGTTATTATTGACTGTCACTCGTGTTTAACTGTCAGATGTTGTTGACAGTTTTTCCGTTTTTGTTTACTCTATTTAATCCTTATCAAAGCTTGTTTGCGCAATTATAAACAATAAATAAAGACTTTCTTGGTATTATTAATATTAATATTTCCTCCACTTTTACAGCGCGACTGTTAGAGAGATAAGTGTTTTATGAAAAAATTTTACCACCATTTAAATGAGTATGAGGTTTAGTGTTTACATTTTTATTCAATTAAAATTGTTATTTTTGAGTACAATTAAGTTTGGTAAGTATTTTTTATTACAAATAGCTGAGACTCCTATGGAACAAAAAGGAATAACTGAAAAGCCATTTAAGAAAATTTAATAACGTGTTTATCGTTGTGAACTTAAATAATAAGAATTATTGGTGCTGTGGTAAAACAATGTAAGCATTATAGATTGTTATTAGCATCTTGAAAATATATTAAACGTAAATAAGGCGATGTATATTGTCCAATAAAATATATATACAAAAATGTATAATGTGATAACTATTATTAATTTTAGCACCGGTGCCTCCATAAAAGAGGAGCCCTCACTACAGAAAAAAATCTTTCAAATTCTGGCTAACAACTTCCACATAAAATTATTTATTAAAAAACTCGACTTATTGTTCATTTTATTTGTAAAATAATTTGGGGCCAGGGGAACTCCATTCCTTTGTTGCCTCGAGGCCTCCAAACCTCTAAATCCGGCCCTGCTTGTAAACCCCAATCACCTTTCAAAAGCCTATTTAAAAATCTAACTATACAATGTTTTTAACAGTTTACGTTTTTATAACCATGAAAGTCACTGTTTGGCACAACAAGATGGTTTATTTGAACCATTATTAATAAAATTTGAAATATTTTCAAAGCAGTTATGCTAAAAATGAACACTTTTTAGAAGGGAAATTATTAGATCTCTTGTATACGTCGTAGTCTTTTTCCTGAAAAGTCAGATGTACAAACCGTCGCTAACAGTTTCATACTGATTGCTAACGTTCGCAAATATGTACACGCAATAAATTTAAATAAAACAATTATGCAGTAAAAAGTTGCTCAAAGTGAACGTAAAAAGGAATAAAAAAATGCGCAACACAAAACAAAAAACTGTATTCTACAGTAAAGCCTTCTTAATTCAATACATATTTAGGGAATTTATTTTAACACAGTGATTGTTCTCCTTGTCTCTACCCTCCTTAGGTTAAAAGAATATTAAAAAAACCGGTGACGTTATTGCCTCTTTTTTTTTCTGTCTGGAAAAAATTTGCCTCGAGTTGACAGGTTTGTTTTATTAGGTAGATAGGCTTTTGCATTAATTCCTCCTAGTTTAAAAACAGAGTATAATCGAATTGATTGGGAAATATTGAAGTTAACTTGGGTTGCAAGGTAATTTTTTTGCAGCCTTCGAGAATGCCCAGGAGAGGAAGGAAGTTAGAAACATTTTTAACCAATCGAAAGCGATACTGTGGTACAGCGTACCACACAAGGGCTCAACTTTGGCCGATTTCACTCTACCACTGCTGCGGAGGAGCGTCGAATTGTTGGAGATACAAAGAAGTAAGTGTTCTATACTGATCAAAAAGTAATGAGACTGATTGAATAAAACACACAGAAAACATTTTATTCATCCAAATTTATTGTGTAATTATGCATCTTTCCTACTTATTGGTATTTTTCAGATTGCGATTTTGTTTTAAATTTACACAAAAACTTTTTAAATTTAATCGAACACGAGAAACCGACCATGGATATTTTTAGTTTCATAGAAACGTCTCTAACGTGGATGACGATGGTTTATTTAAAAATCGTGGCATACGAATCCGCAGGTAACTACATTGTTTATTTGATCTACCCCGGTGTTTATCCCATCGTTTTCGTTTTAGATGCAAATATAGGAACAAAGTGCGACGTACCTTTGGACCACCGAGAAATATGCAAACCTGCCGGAAGAGACTGCTTCTTGTACACGGAATTAGTCAATTTAATCGACAAATATTGCTGTGACCAGTCGAACCATTTTGTCGCTCGACATGCTTTGGTGGCAACTAAAAACTAGGAAAGGAATAATTACTACATAATAACAAATGAGACCAGCAGAGTACGATCTAAAAAAAACAGCATTACAAAATATTTCCAATTTAATTAGGCTAAATTTTTTTAATTTACAGGTAAATTAATAAAACGCCACGATTGAAATTCGGGACGTCTTTTACAATATTTTTAGTAATCCCTTCCTTTGGTTGCCATTTATATAGTATTATGAACATCCTGTATATAGCGATTAATTTTAGAGGCTGTGATAGCGTTTGTACAAAATACAGTATTAAATCTTTACGAATAAGAAACAGTTATCGTAAATTACAGTGATCTTGGTCGTAAATGTTTTTATGTGAAATGACTAAATATTTTAAGATAAAAAATAGGGTATGTGAGTCACGGGACGCCCGACAGAAGTGATAACTTCAAATGATTTGCGTAGGAATTATTAAATATTGAACGTAACAAATCCTCAATCTTGGACGTTTGAAGTAAGAGTACGTGGTGGCCGAATAGTATGGCTATCTGTTTAGCACGTCAGTGAATTCAGGTTCAAATCCTCGAGTATCCAACTTTTTTAAAAATATTAAAATATCCGTTACGCTTTTGGAAACGCGACTACGAGACCGAAAAGTTCACAGCCATAAGAAGTTATCACTTCAAAAATTCGTAGATTACAATGAATTGTATTGAGATTAAAAAATAAAATTGCTTATTTGAAATAATCGAATAAATGTTACTCACAATAAATGTTTTTAATATGCCCATCAACCAATTTTTAAAGTAACGCCTACGGTAATTATCCCATAGATAAGCTTTTCTTACTGCAAACACACGCATAGTCTATAGCCAGCTTTACTTGCACACCTTGAGATTCTATGTATCTGTCAAAAAGTGGCTTTGCTACCGATAACATAAACCTTACTTTTGAACACTTGAATATTAATGTCTGGTCTTTAATAATCATAGTTTAAAAAAACTAAGACAACACGTTTTATAAGAAAGCTGAACTAAAAAATAATTTTACAATTAAAAGCGTGGGGTGCTTTTTATGATGTTTACGTTTTCTTCTTGGAGACTTTACTTTTACCAATATCTGTTTATTATCAAAAATATTAATTGATATAGCGCACCCCACGCTTTTTATTGTAAAATTATTGTGTATGAATTATTATTTTTTAGTTCGGTTTTCTTATAAAGTGTATTGTCTTAGTTTTTTAAACTATTATTTATTACGGTTTTTTTTTTAATATCCTGATGTTTCTGGCCAGGATCTTTGAAAAAATTGAAATTATTGTATTGTCATCGGTACTTTAGAAGTATATAAAGTTTCAAGTCGATCCGATGTTTTTAAGTGGGTGAAAATCGTGTCCAAAGATTCCGTTACATAGATAGATAGATACAAGTCAAGCTAATATAAGGAGTATAAAAAAACGCGAGGAGGTATTAAAATTACTATGATTTAAGATGGTGATATCTGTTAGCGACATCTGTTGGAGAGTAGTTTAAGCATCATGGAATTCATGGGGGATATCAGCCATTTTTAATCCATATAAAACACTTTTTTTAAATAGCCAAGACCTTTGAAAAATTTTATGATATTATTGTATCATCATCGGCACTTTCAAAGTATAAAAAGTCGATCCGATGTTATTAAGTGGGTGAAAATCGTATCCAAAGATTCCGTTACATAGATAGATACTAGTCAAGCTAATTAGCATATAAAAATCACTAATAACACCTCAATATTGTTCTTTAAACCTAAATAATTGTCAAAAAGCTGTCTCTAAACTGAAAAAAAACCCAAAACATATAGTCACCCTCTTTTCCCGCAGGAGTAAGCAGAGACCACTTCCTTCCACTTGCTACGGTTCTTACACACATCTTTTGTTTCCTCTACTTTCATCAGTGCTCTCATACATGCTCGTCGGTTGTTGGTACTCTTGACCTGGCCTTTCTTCAAAAAAATGTTGATCTGATCGAGATATGTTCGCCAAGGTCGACCTCTACCGACTTGTCCATTCACGTCTTATAAATTTGTTTCGTCAATCTTCCTTTATCTATCTTTGTAACCACATCTTCTTCAACACCACAGCGTTCTCTTATCTCACTATTCTTTACTTTATCCAACCGAGTCACTCTGGCTATACTTCTCAAACTACTCATCTCCGCAGCACTAATCCTATTTTAATGCTTCTTCTGCCAAAACCAACACACCTCTATGCACAGCCAGACTAGCCTTTTTTAACACTTTCTGGCTGCTCATAAAGCTATGCAAAAACCCAAAACACTTAACATAACCTCACGAAAGATGTCATTTGTAGTACCACATAAACGTGGTCCATCGCAAGCACACAAAAGTGTGTCACCGTTATTGCAATGGCTTAGCCAATCAAAGCTCGATTCTATGTTACCGTGACCACCTAAAGAAATGGAACGCGCGTTTAGTACCGAGATAGGCATCCTTGGTTTTGAAATAAGAGAATAATAGTTCAGATATTTTGTCACTGTACACTTAAACTCAAAAAATATAACGTTAACACTTGCATTTCACATACAATTTTATCAAAATATTATTTTTGCAGTCTAATTAATTTTGTAATAAATGATTTTATATTAATAAGAAAAAAGCAGTTTCGTAAAAATACGATTATGTATACACTGTAAAAAGCAAATGGCATCATTATTTAATTTTATTATTGCTAAGAAACACATTTAAAAATTAGGAGCATATTTTATCTAAATGTACAAATCTCTTAACAAAGTACCTCAAATAACCAATAATATCCAAACGTTTAAATTGTTTATTCTATTATATCATTACATTGTTCCAAAACTGCTCCACTGTACGCCAAATCCCAATAATATTCTACTTTGTGTTTTTTAAAATGTTCTCTGGCCAATTTTTCGGTCGGACATACTTTGAATTTTATTTCGCCGAAATTCCTTTGCTTGGTGGTTCCTTCCCACACTAACAGGCACTTATTTGGTACCTCATTACCGTCCGGATCTTTGACATAATCTTCCTCCCATTTTATGCGGTTCAACATCAATCTAAAATCGTTATAAATATAGATATTGTAACCCACGACTGGATAACATTAAATATCAGTTATTTTATATATGATCAAGTCATAATAAATAAAGCTTATTATTTACCGTTTGTACTTTTTTTGTTGTTTTGGACCCCCTTCCACCACAATTACACAACAATCGGGATACATCACCACACATCCTGTCATAAAAAGTTGTTTGGCGTTGGTCTCGATCTTAAATTTTTTCGCAGCGAGTCCTTGCAGGTTTCTAATTCGGAACACCGACACGTTCGTGCCTAAAAAATTAATACATTATATATATTTTTATTGTTAAAATTTCATTTTTTTAGTTACTACAACCAAGGTATTTTGGGTCGAACGGAAGATGGATGGTCAACACGCCAGCAGCAGCTTTAACTTCCACCCAGGGTTGCCATATTGGGGGATTTTTGAGCACTTAGGGGACTTTTTGGGGCATACTTTTACCTGGAAGATTTTTTGGCGGATACTTTTATCTGTGGTATTTTTTGTGGTAACAATTTAATGTTGGTACATTTTAAATTTAGAAGTTCCTTTATTTTTATTATCATTTTTTTTGTGTTGAAATAGGTTTGTAAATTTAGAGTTTATTTTTCATGCTTAATTCTTGATATCATGTATTTATTTGAAAAATAATAATATATTTTTTATATTTATATTAGTGTAATTTATTAAAAGTGTTAATTATGGGGAATTGTAGACTTCCTTAAGCCCAAATTACCAAACAAATTACTCACAAAAATAACATTAAATAAGCCACAAAGATTTTTTGTGGTGTCAATAATGAGATTTAGATTATTGTCAAAAAAAGGTACAATTTTGGGGTTTTTTCATTGTCGATTGGGAGATTTTTGCTTAGCCTGATTCTCACCCGCGGCATAAGAGGTTTTACATCAAAAAGTAACAATTATTTACAGATGGGGTATAGTTTATAAAAATATTGTGATAATTTTAATGGGCAATATTTCTTACCTAACGTTGTATCTTCTTTAATTTTTTTAATTTTCTTCTCACGCTTTTGATCACTCGTCAATTTCCTGGCAGCATTGGCTTCTTCGTGAGCTTTTTGCCGTTTGGCCATTTGCTCCCTGACGTGCGCCTCGATTTTCGTGGGGTCTTGGACTGCTTCAGTGCCCAGTGCTCTCATTAAATTTGAAATACGCAACTTCGGTTCTGGCGGCGGTTCTAACCCCAAACGGATTTTTTCCTGTTCCTCTTTCCACATTTCTCTTCTGTTTTGTCGACGAAGTTTCTTCCTTTCTTTTTTCGTCAAGAATACTGGCATATAAACTGGCTTTATTGGATCAGCTATGAAAGAAATGGTAAAAAATAATGACACTCTTGTAATTCCTCGATTTATGAGTATAATTAAAATTATCACAAAAGTATGATTAAGAAACTTACTTCTACATCGTATTTGTGCGGGGTGTTCCACTAAATTATTAATTACAGAATCTTTTATTGCAATGTTATTATCTTTATCCAATGTGCTGTAATTATCTACAAGAATGACAGAATCCCACCATTCCATTTGGGGTATTTCTTCACCAAGGACCTCAGATTTAGCTATTAATGCCAACTTAGTTGCAGAAGATATACCAGTCTTTTTTGCAATTTGCGATATCTCATTTTGCAATTTTTCCAATTGGGCCTAAAATTTTTTTTTAAAAATCATAAGTACTAAAATATTATTACCACTTAAAAACTGTATAAAACATAACTTTTACCCTACCAACCAGCTTCTTATTACATTTTACCAATATAACACAACTAACTAATATCAACTTTAAAAATGTAATAATTAGATAAGGTTTAACAGAAAATGAACAAACCTTCATCCTAAGCCTTTCAGCTAATTGCTGGAATTTACCAGGTTCATGAAACCTTAAAGCCCTCTTGTTCCTTGTGGCTGGTTTAACACTAATTCTAGGGTCCACAAATCTAGTTTCACTTTCTTCGCTATATTTATCTGAACCTTTAAACTGGTCTCTTTTCATAGCACGCATATTGGCTTTTAGGGTGGGAATCACATGGGAAAGCTGTACCATTTTTCCTAATTAAAAACAATACATTTTTTGTTGAGACATAATTTTACAAAAGAATTAAATAATGAAATAATAATAATGAAATAATTTCAGTTAATAAAGTTTTAGTTACCTGATTTATCAACAGTTCGACCATCTTCATCTAGTATAAGAGGTGCTGGTTTATTTTGAGGCAAGGGCATTTGAATTACATTGGTTAAAATACCAGAGGACAGTTTACTTTTAATCTGCGCTTGAAGTTGTGCTATTTTTCTTGCTTTATCGGCATCGCCCCTATTTAATAATCCAGCAGGTATGCCATAAATACTAGGTGTAGGAATGCTAATATTTGCTATACTTATATTTTTACTGGGTGGCGGTAATTTTTTTTCTGAATTTTCACTCGCCTTTGATTTCGGTCTATCCGAGTCTTTACTATCAAATCTAGTTCCGTTTTTGGATCTTTTGGAATCCCTGTCTCTATCGTCATCATCATTATGTGATCTTTTTTTAGATTTGTGGGAAACTTTATAATCTTCTACTAAATCTAAAATTTTGTCCGCTAGTCTACTAGCTTTTTTACTATCTAAATACACTCCGAGTTTGTCCGTTATTTTTTTCCTGTCATAACCATTGGAAACGCAATCTGTAGCAGTTCTAAGTACTGAAGAATCATCGCGACCAATAACTTTATCGACTATTTTCTCTATTGATGGTTTTAGGTCATCTATTTCTCTTCTAGACAAATAAGACATGATAAATTAAACTAACCACAACAACACTACCATTAACGCATAAACTCAAAACAAAACGTTTTAGCCACGATTATTTCGAGGTTAAGAAATTAAAATGATTGACAAGTGACATTAGTTTGTCATTTTCATTTTATGGCCATTTTTTTAATACAAAAATAATTTTGAATCCGTGCAGCTACAACACATTATGCAAATGGTTGTATTTCTGGTTGCATATAAATCTTAAAACAACTTTAAATATAAAACAACACAGAGCCTAGTCTCAGATAAGTATTGACCGGAATGGAGGTTGCATATGGCCGACTACTGCTTCTGTTTTGACAGAGGCGTAGGGCTTTAAATTATAATCAAAAAAACAAAACTAAATCTTAGAAATAATATAAAAATATTACATTTTAGCAGTGGCGTACCGAGGTAAGGAGGAAGCGGACCGCCAGCGCGCCACTATAAGGAGGGCGGCAAAATTGCCTCTTTTTGTAATAGTATTTTGCAGTCTGTTTCTCACCATGCTGCCGTTTTAATACGAAGTAAGTTTTAGTTTGTTTTTTATTACAAGTCTCACGGAAAATAAGAAGAAAACGAAGGTGTCTGCCCCAAAATGAATAACTGAATATGTCAGTTTATTATGTTTACAAAAGAATTTTATACTTCAAGGAACAATATAACATACATACATACATATAGCGACGCCCTTTTTCCACTTGCTACGGTTCTTACACACATCTTTTGCTTCCTCTACTTTCATCAGTGCCCTCATGGATGCTCGCCGGTTGTTGGTACTCTTGACCTGGCCTTTCTTTAAAACAATGTTGATCTGATCGAGCTATGTTCGCCGAGGTTGACCTCTACTGACTTGTCCATTCACACTCGCCTTATAAATTTGTTTCGTCAATCTTCCTTTATCCATCCTTTCTACGTGACCATACCATCTAAGCATTCCTTTATCTATCTTTGTAACCACATCTTCTTTTACACCTCAGCGTTTTCTTATCTCCCTAATTTTTACTTTATCCAACCGAGTCACTCCGGCTATACTTCTCAAACTACTCATCTTCGCAGCATTAATAATATTTTCATGCTTCTTCTGCCAAACCCCAACATGCACTACAATATAAGAGCATTCACACGCAAATTAGTTACCGAACTCAGAATACAAGTGTAAGTTCGGAGAAGAGCACTGTGATATCGATGTGAATGAGATGGAAATCAAGAGGAAGAGGTTACGCAATTTTGTTGCTTTGGCTGATACTAAAGCTCAAGAAAATATCATGAAAGGATTTCTCGAGAGTTTAGAATTTATTCAGCAATGCAATTATGGTATTTGCTTATCTAATATCGTAATTATGCTTCGAATTTTTTCAAAAATAGCTATCAGTGTTGCTTCAAGTGAGCGTAACTTCTCAAAGCTAAAATTAATAAAATATTACTTGAGGTGTACCATGAGATTCATAAGATTGAGTGATTTGGCCATTTTGTCAATAGAACAAAGTGTGACGGACGAAATTAACTTGATCGAAGTTATAAATGATTTTCCTGCGCGTAAGGCCCAAAAAGTTGAATTTTAGACTTATACGTTATTCTTATAGTGTAATAGGTTTTGAATACCGACGTACTTTATTACATGGATTTAAAATAAGTTCTTTCATATGATTACTTTTTTTCTCACCAAAACCAACATCTTTATTTTTATGATGACGTCAAAGGGGCGGCAAATTATGATTCCGCTCCGGGCGACAATGGCCCATGCTACGCCTCTGCATTTTAGTTAAAAAATTTGTTATCAATAGAAAATTAAATATTCGAACAGTATGATATTTAATATTACTAAAATCATCAGCTATATATAAATGTTTCCCATTTATATAGTCGTACGATGTGGACGATCATCAGCTAGTGCAAGAGTCATTTCTTCTAAACACCTGTCTATTTTTAAACCACGAGCGAAATTAGAGGTACCGCAAAACCACACGAATATCGCTTCGTGACAAAGATATGCCATAGCACGCACTTTAAACTATCACTGCTGACAAACAACCGAGCCCACGGC
Source organism: Agelastica alni (assembly GCA_950111635.1). Taxonomy (NCBI): domain Eukaryota; kingdom Metazoa; phylum Arthropoda; class Insecta; order Coleoptera; family Chrysomelidae; genus Agelastica; species Agelastica alni. Next base: position 4,005,599 of record OX467719.1, on the reverse strand, counting down.
TTGGCGCAGCGGATATTGTGCAAGAATGAACATGTCTCAACATGCACCATCACTCAGACTCCCGCGCCACGTGGTTGCGTCATATTGCAAAACTTTCCTAGTTATCTCTGTATTTATTCTTTTAAATTATATATATTTTCTGACACGCAATAGCCTATTTAAATTTATCTTTGTTTACTTCCATAATTATATTATTTCTAAGGAACACATCATATGAAACTTGGGAACATATTTTTTTAATAATTGCATAAATTTCTTAAGTAACTCGAATAAGCATGAAGAAATCATAAACGGGAGAAATTATACTTAACTTCGATAAAAGTGGACTGGAATTAATCATCAATCGCTGGTTTTTTAAAGTTTTATTTAACACCAAAATATTTCTCTCTTAAAAATACACTATGCACATGTACTATAATAAATTGCCTTCTCACTTAAATTCACCCTTAACTGGATGAATTAAAAGGATTTCGATGTCGTGAAAAAATAGAAGTTAACATTATACTACCAATAATAGGAAAAACGATCTTTTGACCACTGTGAAATAGATTGGAATTTTACGACTTTCTTGGTCAGCGTTTGGGACTATATTGAATACCAGCCACTTCGCGCGGTCAGGGGAACGAAATTCTCCGTATTAGGCGTCTAAAACAAAACATGAACTAGCCGGAACGCTCCGGGACGGCTCAAGAATGATTTAAATGGAATTAACGAAAAGTTAATAGTGTTGGAAACCCGATTAATTCCAACAAAGCAATAAAATCCAAAAGTTTAAATTGTTTATTCTATAACATCAGTAGATTGTTCCAATACTGCTCCACTGTACGCCAAATCCCAATAATATTCTACTTTGTGTTTTTTAAAAAGTTCTCTGGCCAATTTTTCGATCGGACATACTTTGAATTTTATTTCGCCGAAATTCCTTTGCTTGGTGGTTCCTTCCCACACTAACAGGCACTTATTTGGTACCTCGTTACCGTCCGGATCTTTGACATAATCTTCCTCCCATTTTATGCGGTTTAACATCAATCTAAAATCGTTATAAATATAGATATTGTAACCCACGACTGGATAACATTAAATATCAGTGCCGAGTTATTTTATATATGATCAAATCATAATAAATAATGTTTATTTTTTACCGTTTGTACTTTTTTTGTTGTTTTGGACCCCCTTCCACCACAATTACACAACAATCGGGATACATCACCACACATCCCGTCATAAAAAGTTGTTTGGCGTTGGTCTCGATCTTAAATTTTTTCGCAGCGAGTCCTTGCAGGTTTCTAATTCGGAACACCGACACGTTCGTGCCTAAAAAATTAATACATTTTATATCTGAGTACTAAAGTATCGTAAATTTATGACTAACAATTTCAAACGAAAACAACAACTTATAAAAATTTAATAAAATGCATAAATTATTTGTAATCAGTAATTTTCTTCATTCTTATTGTTAAAATTTCATTTTTTAGTTACTACAAACAAGGTATTTTGGGTCGGACGGAAGACTGAAGGTCACCATGCCAGCAGCAGCTTTAACTTCCACCCAGGGTTGCCATATTAGGGGATTTTTGAGCAGTTAGGGGACTTTTTGGGGCATACTTTTATCTGGGAGATTTTTTGGCGGATACTTTTATCTGTGGTATTTTTTGGGTTAACAATTTAATGTTGGCACAGTTCATTTATTTTTATTATTTTTTTTTGTGTTGAAATTGGGATTGTAAATTTAGAGTTTATTTTTATGCTTAATTCTTGATTACATGTAATTATTTAAAAAATATTAATATATTTTTTATACTCATAAGAGTGTAATTTATTAAAAAAAATTAATTTTGTGGGATTGTAGACTTTCTTAAGCCCAAATTAGTCACAAAAATAACATTAAATAAGCCACAAAGATTTTTTGTGGTGTCAATAATGAGATTTAGATTATTGTTAAAAAAAGGTACGATTTTGGGGGTTATTCATTGTCGATTGGGGGATTTTTGGTTAGCCTGATTCTCACCCGCGGCATTAGAGGTTTTACATCACAAAGTAACAATTATTTATAGATGGGGTATAGTTTATACAAATAATGTGATAATTTTAATGGGCAATATTTCTTACCTAACGTTGTATCTTCTTTAATTTTTTTAATTTTCTTCTCGCGCTTTTGATCAATCGTCAATTTCCTGGCGGCATTGGCTTCTTCGTGAGCTTTTTGCCGTTTGGCCATTTGCTCCCTGACGTGCGCCTCGATTTTCGTGGGGTCTTGGACTGCTTCAGTGCCCAGTGCTCTCATTAAATTTGAAATACGCAACTTCGGTTCTGGCGGCGGTTCTAACCCCAAACGGATTTTTTCCTGTTCCTCTTTCCACATTTCTCTTCTGTTTTGTCGACGAAGTTTCTTCCTTTCTTTTTTCGTCAAGAATACTGGCATATAAACTGGCTTTATTGGATCAGCTATGAAAGAAATGGTAAAAAATAATGACACTCTTGTAATTCCTCGATTTATGAGTATAATTAAAATTATCACAAAAGTATGATTAAGAAACTTACTTCTACATCGTATTTGTGCGGGGTGTTCCACTAAATTATTAATTACAGAATCTTTTATTGCAATGTTATTATCTTTATCCAATGTGCTGTAATTATCAACAAGAATGACAGAATCCCACCATTCCATTTGGGGTATTTCTTCACCAAGGACCTCAGATTTAGCTATTAATGCCAACTTAGTTGCAGAAGATATACCAGTCTTTTTTGCAATTTGCGATATCTCATTTTGCAATTTTTCCAATTGGGCCTAAAATTTTTTTTAAAAATCATAAGTACTAAAATATTATTACCACTTAAAAACTGTATAAAACATAACTTTTACCCTACCAACCAGCTTCTTATTACATTTTACCAATATAACACAACTAACTAATATCAACTTTAAAAATGTAATAATTAGATAAGGTTTAACAGAAAATGAACAAACCTTCATCCTAAGCCTTTCAGCTAATTGCTGGAATTTACCAGGTTCATGAAACCTTAAAGCCCTCTTGTTCCTTGTGGCTGGTTTAACACTAATTCTAGGGTCCACAAATCTAGTTTCACTTTCTTCGCTATATTTATCTGAACCTTTAAACTGGTCTCTTTTCATAGCACGCATATTGGCTTTTAGGGTGGGAATCACATGGGAAAGCTGTACCATCTTTCCTAAATAAAAACAATACCCTTTTTTTTTGAGACATAATTCTACAGAAGAATTAAATGAAATAATTTCAGTTAATAAAATTCTAGTTACCTGATTTATCAACAGTTCGACCATCTTCATCTAATATAAGAGGTGCTGGTTTATTTTGGGGCATGGGCAATTGAATGACATTGGGTAAAATACCAGAGGACAGTTTACTTTTAATCTGCGCTTGAAGTTGTGCTATTTTTCTTGCTTTATCGGCATCGCCCCTATTTAATAATCCAGCAGGTATGCCATAAATACTAGGTGTAGGAATGCTAATATTTGCTATGCTTATATTTTTACTGGGAGGTGGTAATTTTTTTCCTGAATTTTCACTAGGCTTTGATTTTGGTCTATCCGAGTCTTTACCATTAAATCTAGTTCCGTTTTTGGATCTTTTGGAATTCCTGTCTCTATCATCAACATCATTATGTGATCTTTTTTTAGATTTGTGGGAATCTTTAAAATCTTCTACTAAATCTAAAATTTTGTCTGCTAGTCTACCAGCTTTTTTACTATCTAAATACACTCCGAGTTTGTCTGTTATTTTTTTCCTGTCATAACCATTGGAAACGCAATCTGTAGCAGTTCTAAGTACTGAAGAATCATCGCGACCAATAACTTTATCGACTATTTTCTCTATTGAAGGTTTTAGGTCATCTATTTCTTTTCTAGACAAATAAGACATGATAAATTAAACTAACTACAAAAATATAACTATCGACTCAAGTACAAATGTTTTAATTTATCCACGATTATTTTGAAGTTGGAAAATTAAATTATTGACCAGTGACATTTATGTGGTGGTAACATTTTGAATACAAAATATATGTATTTTGAACACATTATACAAATGGTTGTATTTCTGGTTGCATATGCATCTTAAAACTGATAGCACAAGATTCAAGAGGGTAATCCAATATTGGTTTGCTCTATTTAAATTTAATTGTTATAATTTGCGTAAATGATAGAGATATAAATCAATCTAGATACTCTAAATATTTAATTATCTTTTACGATTACAATCTTAATTTGAATGTACGTATAAATAAAACATTTAAATAATGAATAATTACCTCATTTATTTAAAAAATTCATCATTCAAATGTTTAAAATTACGTATCCAGTCGAGTTTCCTTTATTAATATGTTTTTTTTGTTTTCTTTTATTGGGTAAGTTTTGGATATGTTTTAACATAGCTATAGAATTGGATCCTAGCGAGGAAAGGAATATTTATTAGTACAGCCAGACGGGGTTTTTTTGACATAGCAATTAGGTAACAAAAATCTGTGGGTAGTCTACAAAAATATCTGTAGCTGTAGCTGTTTTTATACTTTTAATAGGGCCGGATTTAGACGTCTGGAGGAGTGAAGGCCTCCTGGCCCCAAATTATTTTTCAAATAAAATTTCAGTCGAGTTTTTCAATAAATAATTCATCGTGAAAGTTGTTTATTACATATTAAGAGTGCGGAAAGTGACATTTTTCACACGAGTGAGAAATATTGTAGCAAGAGGCGTAATCCGCGAGTGTGACAATCACGCGGATGTGAAAAATCACTTTCGCACGAGTAATGTACACGATAATTTTACCAAATATAATCAACATCTGAGATATTTATTTATTAGTTCACAAAATATTATCCACAATTAAAGACAACATAGTTTATTTTAAAAAGTAACAATAACTATTATTAGAAACAAGAACTTTCTTTTACTTAAATATTAGGCTTAATATTTAAGTAGGTATAGGTAGATTATTACAATTAATATTGGTTGCATTATTATAGAAATTAAAAGTAAAATTGTCATTGATGCAATTTGTAAATTGTAGTGGTGTGTGTGTAGGATTAGATTCTATATTTTCTTGAATGTCGCGAGAAAGTCTATTGCTGTTAGATCAGTTGGTAGGGCGTCGGAGTTCTGACGAAGAGAGCGCGGGTTCGATACTCGTACGCATAGTTTTTTTTAATTATGATAATAAAAAAATTACACTTTTTAAAGAGATTGTGGATATGTGAAACTTTCCGTGGGACTGTACAGTGTACTTTCCTATGTGGACGTAGGAAATGATTTTTTTCCGAAGTCTAATCCGGCCCTGACTTTTATTTATCATATGGAATATTTTTCAGAACCTATTTTGCAAAACTTGTAAATATACAGGACATGCTATGTAGCATTGGGATATACCAAATCGGATTGTGCTTTGTTGGGTAAGAGTGTTGACGAAAAGACGAAATCGTTGGTCCAACCTATGGTTAACCACATCGAAATGGTGATGAGAGTTTCAGAAACCGCAATTCCCATTATTCTGTTAATGTTTATCGGCTCTTGGTCTGATAGATTCGGCAGAAAACCGTTTTTAATATTAGGTTTATCAGGTAATATATCGCTCATTTTTTCTACAATTAGTGTATACATTACGATACAATTTTAGGTTTGTCGCTGACCCATGCACTAAATGCTATTTTTTCACATTATGATTATCTTTCTCCCTGGTTTTTTGTCATATCGGCAGTACCCATGATGTTTACTGGCGGACAAGGCACTGTCTTTATCACAGTTACTCTGTACATAGCTGACATTACCACGGCCAAAAATAGAGTATTCAGGTAATCAACTAACAAGGACACGTCCATGTTTGCCCATCATTAACACGCTTATATTAGTTTCACCTGTATGTTTGTTTGTAACTGCCTCTTTGGCCTCGATTTAGCCCTTTTTGAAGCGATCAGATTTAATTTAAAATTTGCACACTTGTTAAAGACCGACGACAACGGTCTAATTCGATCAAAATATCCGATTATCCTAATTAATTTCGCAAGGATTCATAAAATTCTTCAGGGATCCTTTGCATGAGAGTAAGAGATATAGAACTAGTGCTTGATCTACGCATGTCCGCGGAAAAAATATTAAAACTGTTCATCGCATCGGTGGTTCAGAGGTAGATGGGGTGAGTTCCTTTTTACGTCATTTTTATTTTTTTTTGTAGGATGGGAATTATCGAGGGAGTAATGGCGTTCGCTGGTCTAAGCGGAAGTCTCTGTTCTTCTTATTTATTGTATGCCACGAATTACGAAACCGTTGTCACGATGGTAGCATCTTTATTCGTAATCAGTGTCATCTATACTGCGTTGTGTTTATCGGAAGATCGTTGCGATGATGAATTTCAAAGAAATGTTAAAAACCACGTTTAAAAAAAGAGAAAATAACAAAAGAAAACATATACTTCTCTTAATGGGAATGTTAATTTGTAACAATATGATATCCAAAGGAAACTCATCTGTTAGAACACTTTTTTTGAGAAAAAAACTGCATTGGACGCTCCAGAAAGTATCATTCGGCATCAGTTATACCAGCATTATGTATATTACTGGCACTATACTGGGCACGGTGATACTATACAAAAAGCTGAAGATGAGAGAAAGCCACTTGGTTATTTTGGCTATCATGACGCAATCCACTGCAAGCATACTGAGGGCTTCGGCAACGAACGACTACTACATTTTTACCGGTAATTCACTTTTAACAAAAACAAAACCACATCCACACGATTTTTTTGAAGTGATAACTTCTTATGGCACGCTGTGAACTTTTTTTGTAATGGGTTAAAAATGTTAAACTCGCGTCAGGACACGTGGCCTGATCGAAAATTCGTAAGACGGATGGAGAGACGGCGCGGCGAAAATGTATGCCTGCGCCGGCTGTTTCGTTTAGGCGGCGCAGGGCGCACAACGTTAATACTTAAGTTTTCACTTCTGCCGGCACTCCCAGAGTGCAACCCGTAAATTTTTTTTCTTTCAGCGTACACTTTTAGTGTCTTTTCTGGTATCGTGTCTTTGCTTTTAAGAACCTTATTGAGTTACCTGGTGGCGCCAAATGAGCTGGGAAAAATGTATAGCACTTCCAATGCCGCTGACAATTTAATGAGTATACTAACATCAGCTTGCGTGTATTAGTCTATAACGCCACTATTAACATAGATAGCGGTCTGTTCAATTATATGGACTTGGGAGGATATTTTGTCATACTTTTAGTTATGTTGTAAGTATAAATAAACAGTATTGCCGTAGCAAAATTAACTTTTCCGAACCGAGGGCTCTTTTCTATTTAATATAGTTCTGTTTGTCTTAGTGTTATCGGTTTATTAAATTTGTATTTATTTGTATTTATAATTTATATGGACCAAATTTTGAATAATGAAAATCTTACAGTTGTATCAATAGTAAATGAATAGCTTCGATTCATTTACCATTTAAAATTAAATCGCTCGTTTTCTGGCTGGAAATTACTGTATTTTATTTAAAATGGCTTTTATTACTATATATTTATTTAAAAAATATGACTAAATATAGTTGCATTTGAATAATAGCTTTGTATGGCAAGTAAATGAAGGATTATTATTATTAGATCTTGTCCGTCGGTCGGGCCAAACGTAATACCTGAAAGTTTCATGGCCCTAGCTCTCCTTCTGAAGTTATCGTGCGAAAAGTACAAAATGCGGTAAATTTGAGGATCACCTTGTACAGCAGCTACCTGAAGGAATGTACCGTCTTCGAATTCGGTCTTGTCCTTCGGGCAAAATTTCTACACTGTAAGTTTTAGTGACCACCTCTCTGCGTGCGCGCGCCCACACACACACAAGCATTTCCTTTTTTACCCTTCGGTTCGGAAAAGTAAAAAGTGCATTTGCCACATTTTACGTTAAACGTCTAGTTTTATGTGAGATGAGTCGAATTTTGTGTCAACTGTCATGTTTAGTGTCAAATGTCAAGTTTGGTGTCAAATGCCAGGGAGAGCACATTTTTAATGATTAATTTTGTTTGTTGGGTTTTAGATATTTAATAAAGCAGAATATACCTCATTCTCGTGACTTAATATTGGTAAATTATCAACTGAAGGAAGAACATGAGTGAAAAGTAGATATCAAAGTTTAAAATTGTAAATAGCTGCTAATTTATTATAAAATATGTATCTGTGATGTAAAAATAAAATAATAACTTTACGTAAAATAATAGCCTGATTTTTAATTGGAAAATAAAACAATTTTTCGTTCAAAATGAATAAAAATATTGATTTGATATGATATCTAGTCTAGTTTAGCTAAGTTTTAAGTAAATTAATAATAATAATAATTTATAATAAATTTTAACAAAGGAAATTACAAGTGTGACATTCTTTAAATTAGCAATTTCTAGAAGCTTCTCAATAGAAATGCTGAGTCGCAAAAATAGTGATCTTCTATTCTAATAGAATTCAGAGGAAATGACGCATGTAACTCGCGTCAAAAAATGCCTTTAACAAAAAGAGAAGCATTTAAAACTTTTTATTCGCATGAAAAAACTTTTTACCAGTCTCGATCTATCGATTTCCCTGCGAATGAGGATGATTAGAGCATATGTCTTTCCAGTTCTTTTGTACAGAGTCGAGAGCTAGACACTAACAGAAGCCACGCTCAAACGTCTACAAGCTTTCGAGATGTGGTTGTACAGGAGAATGCTAAGAATAAATTAAGTGGAAAAAATCACAAACGAGGAGGTGCTTAGAAGAATGCATAAAGATACAGAAGTGGTCAATATTGTAAAACAACGAAAACTTGAATATTTCGGACATATCATGATACACCCAGAAAAGTATGACGATCTACATCTTATAAAGCAGGGTAAGATTAATAGTAAGAGACGCCCCGAAAGACGAAGAACTTCCTGGCTCAAAAATCTCAGACAGTGGTTTGGTCTCACCACTATACAACTTTTCCGAGCGGCTACCAACAAAATAATGATTGCAAACATGATAGCCAGAATGATCGCCAACGATCGTTAAACGGTCATGGCACCTAGAAGAAGACATGCTGTATTATATTTAAGTATAGTCTAAGTCAGATTTAATTTTTCTCTTTTATAATTAGTTATATATATATATATATATATATATATATATATATATATATATATATATATATATATATATATATATATATATATATATATATATATATATATATGTGTGGGTCGATTATACATCAGATAACAACTACTCCCCTGACTATATGTCGCGGCAGGCATTGAATTACATCCGATGTATAATCGTGTATACTACCCCATCACAGGAAGCAAGGTATACAGATCCTTGTTAAGTAAGAGAAAAGACTATTAAATGTATTTAATACATACGACAGTATGGATGGCACTATCAAACGACTAGCATCGAGAGCAAGTCTTTAACTAGCGGTTGATAAACAAATAAGTACACCTCATGAACTCTTTAATTGGGCTTCTGCACCGGATAGCATTTCAAATATAACGGTTAAGTTTTCCACAAAAGAAGATTACAATAAAGCTGTGAATGATTTAAATGACCGATTTTTAAAAACAAATCCAATTACGGGACCTCAGCAATTACACAGTGTAATTCCAGACACAGATGGTTGTTTATGTTAAAAAAATTTCAAATTCTAATGAACATAGAATATTTAAACGCCAAAGAAAAATTAAATAAATTATTTGTTGAATTAGTATTAAAGACATTTGAATGTTAATCGTACCAAACGTAGAATGCTAGTCATTAGTTGTAAGTTTAGACTATAAATTAAGTATAATGAATAACGTGAAATCATTAACTTGCATTTATTTTATTATATTGACATAATTAAAATCTGAAAATTTGAGGTTTGAGGTTTTCGGATATGCCGAATTGATCTAAAATATTTAGACCTTTCAACTACTTCCGGTTATACCGGAAGTTGACCAATAACTAGCTTATTTTAAATAGAACACCCTGTATATTATTTCGTCTCCTCTGATAATAGGTCTATGGTATAATTTCTCCAAAATTCAATTCTTTTGTGCACGGTTGTCCTCATTTTTAAACTTAAACCCTATTGACCCTTAATTTTCAAACAAGAAGTCCCTTATAAAATAAAATTTGTTTAAAAAAATTGGAGGAATTTGCTTTCGTACTTTTTAAATGTACAGTTGAATACTGGTTATCGAGTTTCTAACGATAATACGAAAACAACCGTATATTCGTTAAATATGCCATATAGAATTTGGTACGTAAATTTAGATTAGAGTCGACAACACAATAAAATTTCACCAGAATTCATTTCTAAGGAAACCAAACTCAGTGGTGCAAATAATATATGCGAACAAATGTATAAAAAGGGAAAGTTTTTATTAACTAATTGCTATAATCAATTTCAAATTTACATCATTAATTATTACCCTATTAAAAAGTAAGTGAAATATGGTGTGAACATAAATTTATTGAAATATTTCATTGACACGAAAACATACACACAAAAACACTTTGTAGACAAAAATAACACACACAAGGGGTAAGATTGTTCCCCCAACCAGTGACAATAACACACTACCCTATGTCAAAACTCCAGTTCTTTTAAGAGCAGTTGACAACAAAGGGCGTACCTATATAAAAGATTTTTTCCAGTTTCTACAACATTTAATCCTAATTTAGGCACTATCGTATCGTTTTAATCATACTTGAGGGACCAACCTACAGATTAAGATTCACAACACAATCCACTTTTCCTGTAAAATCACTAAAACACACAAATTAAAACAACAAATCCAGGGAAAGTAACTTTTAGATGAAATCAAAACAGACTTTTAAAAAATACTAACATAATTGTTAAATTCAGAGTGTCAACGATTGCTTAAACTAAGTTCTTGCCTATTGGCTAAATATTGCCAAAAAGCTTTATTTGTCACATATTATAGTCACAAAAAAAATAAATTATGGTTTAAAAAAACTAAAATACACGCTTTTAGAGTTAATCAAATTAAAAAGTAAAAAATAATATTTAACATAATAATAAAATTACTAACGAGAAAATTAATGTCACTGTTCTAAAAGCGTGAGGTGATTTCATTCCGAAACACATAGTTAGTTTAAAAATGTCATACAAAGAACCCCACGCTTTTAGAAAAATGACATTAATTTTCTCGTCAGTAATTTTATTCTTATGTTAAGAATTATTTTTTACTTTTTAGTTTGATTAACTCTAAAAGCGTGTTTTTTAGTTTTTTCAAACTATAATTTATTTTTCGCTTTTTAGTTCGATTTGTTTTGCTCACCCTCTTGCCATTCATCCCTCGGCACGTTTCTTACCAGTATATTAGATTGGGTAAATTATAATAAGACATTGGAACTGCGCGCATGCGTAGTTTACGCACTAGTTCTATCTCTCTTACTCTTATGCGAAGAATCCCTGAAGAAATTTATGAATCATGGCAAAACTAATCAGGATTATCAAATATTTTGATCGAATTATTGCATTGTCGTCGGTCTTTGACAAGTGTGCGAAATTATATCTGATCGCTTAAAGTAGCGCAAAATCAAAAAGTCAAATACACACAAACATAAAAACATACAGGTGAAACTAATATAAGCGTATTAAAAACAATTTACAAATATAAGACCAACGTTTTATGGTTACAAACGTTATATATTTACATGTAGAATTCAAATAACAACTTAAGTACAAGGTATTTCATTTAAAAAATACATCTATATGCTGCTCTGCTTCTTATGGGTACCCTATATACTTTTAATTTTTTTCAATTAAGCACAGTTTGTAAACACATTAAATGGCAAATAAAGTTTTTTAATAATTTTTATTCACAGGCAAATATCCCGAGCCATAAAAATAAAAAAATTGCTTGACTACTAAGTGACACGATAGAACTTTAAGTTCGGGGTCTAAATTTACCTACGAAATTACTACAACTTAAATGTGAAAATTTGTTATAAAATGAATGATAAATGAACACGGGTTTACAATTAAATTCTCAGTACATTAACATTGTACAGTAACGAAGAAAGTTCTTTGTTTTCTTGATCAATTACAAAACAATTCTTACCGATTGTTAAGTATTCGATAGGGTTATGCGAATTTTGGAAAATCGTTAATTATATATGAATTCCAATTATTACTGTTATAATAATATAAATAAAAAAAATAATACATGGACTTCTAGCAAGCAAATGGATGGAGCAACGAAGATTCACAAAGACACCGCATATATATATATATATATATATATATATATATATATATATATATATATATATATATATATATATATATATATATATGAAGAAGTATTGTAATCTGCAAAATTTATAGAAAACTATAATATTATCAACATTTTTTGACAGCGTCAATAGATGGGAAAAATGTATAAATGATTTTAAAAAAATCAGCTAATTCTGCTGTATGTCACCTATATTATAGTGTAGCATTTGAAATTGCTACCTGTTAATTTTGTTTTTTATATATAATACATTTTTCATTTATTGGGCATTGTAGCTATTGAAATTGCTACCTGTTAATTTTGTTTTCTATATATGATAAATTTTTCATTTATTGGGCATTGTACTTACAGAGAACATTCAGTTTTGATATCAAATTCCTGAATAAAACATCTATTAAAACCACTATTTCAAAACAAACATCACATATAGTTGAATGCTAGTAAATTCACAAGTTCCAACACTAGGTAATACTCTTGCTTCTGACATTCTAAGTGCTGTTGAAAGTGATGTAATTAAGCTGCAGGAATCTTATGATTTCTGGCTATCTGTCTGATCCTAGGCCTGAAATTTATTTATTTATTTATTTAACGGCAAAGCCAATTTACATTTAACAAAGTGTGATAAAATATAAAATATTATTGAACTCTTATGTCTAATGTCTACACTAGAATTTTACAAAACATTTAGCGAAGTGTGAAATACAAAGTATTAATGAATCCTTAGGTCTAGTTACTATATTACTAAAAGATGAAACAAATCTGGTATTAACAAAGAAAATGATGTAACCAATCCGGTACATACAAAAGAAAATGGTAAGGTAATGAAAAGTTTCGGAAACGTTATAGCCTTTCCAATTTATTTTTAAAGACCTGAAGTGACACATTAAACAAATCTATGTTATTATGACATTCATTTCCCAGCTTCAGAATACGAGGAATCGGACTGTTCATAGCATAATTGGTATGGAAATAATTTATATGAAAAATATCAGGATTTCTCGTATCTTTTTGTTTGATATGAAAAGTTATTAGTTGAAGTAGTTCTGGGCAGTTGATCACATTATTTATTATTTTGAAGAGGAAACTCAAGTTCATAGAAATTCTCCTATCTTCCAATGATTTTATATTTAACTTGGTTAAGAGTTGACTGTACTCATATTCATTTCGTTGAATACCAAAGTGAAAAGCACAATTCCTCAAGAATTTCTTTTGAACATTCTCAATCAAATCGATATTTACATTATAATATGGGTCCCATATAACCGAACAATACTCAAGAATGGATCTTACGAAAGCACAATATAAAATCTTTTTTGTTTTAATTGAAAAATCAGTAGAAATTCTCAACACAAAACCTAGCATTTTAAGACTTTTTGCCACAATTTCTGATACTTGAAGATTAAAATTAATTTCGCTATCAAATTTAACTCCCAGATCGCGAATAAATTTTTCTCTTTTAAGAACTATATTATTCAATTTATATTCAAAGAATATTGGACTTCTAATTCTAGCGAACGTAATGATTTGACACTTATCGATGTTTACCTCTAACAAATTATTTCTACACCACATAGAAAAAGCTTCGAGATCTTTTTGTACTAATTCGGCATCTTCCCGGCAAGTAATTGCTCTATAAAGTTTGAGATTGTCCGCAAACATAAGAAATTCAGAATAATTGAAAACAAACTCTATGTCCGATACAAACAAGTTGAACAGCAGTGGGCCCATATGGGATCCCTGTGGTACCCCTGATGGAACCTGAATGGGTGTAGATGTTGTATCTCCGTATTTCACAGACAGAGTTCTACCAGTTAAGAAGCTATTGATTACCTTCAAAATATTCCCGTCTATACCAAGCGCTTGAATTTTAGCTATAAGTAGGCCATGGTTGACTCTGTCAAAGGCTTTGGAAAAGTCCGTATAGACAGAGTCAACCTGTAGCCTCCTCTCAAGATTTTCAGTTATGTAGTTTGTGTAAAGAGCAAGGTTGGTACAAGTGGATTTACCTTCTGAGAAACCGTGTTGTTGGGGATTAAGTAAAGACTTACAGTCCCAAGAAAGTTTCTTTGTAAGCATAGAATCAAACATCTTAGCCATCACTGACTGATTGCAAACTGCTCTATAATTCCTAATATTTTTCTTATCTCCTAGTTTATGTATTGGTTTCAGGAAGCTATGTTTCCAATAATCTGGAAAGGTGCCTAGAGAAAAAATTTGATTGAAGATATTTCGTAATGGAATTGCTAAAGTGTATAGGCATTTGTGTATAAAAAATAAAGGTATCCCATCAGGTCCCATTGTGAGCTTGGGGGAAACAGAGAGAACGTAATCTATTACATCCGTAGCAGTAATGCTGTAATTGTTGATATAGACTTTGTTTTCAAAATTATATTCAGGAGTAAAATTCACTGCCTGGTTATTATATACAGTTGAAAAATAAGAGGCAAACAAATTGACAATCTCGGAAGTATTATTACTGACTTCATTTTCATAAAACATGGCTGAAGGTAACTTATAATCCTTTCTTTTACTCTGAATATAACTCCAAAAAGCCTTTGGATTATCAGAGATATTATCTTCAATTTTATTAATGTAATTTTCATAGCACTGATCTCGAATAGCTTTACAACTGTCCCTCAATTTACAGAAATCATAATAGTAATCAATGTTGCCTGTTTCCTTATATTTTTTATGAGTGTTCTTTTTGTCATAAATCATTTTTCTGAGGTTAGAACTGAACCAAGAGGGAAAGGTAGAAGTTTTGAATTTTTTTAAAGGAATAAATAGATGGATTGCCTGATAAATAATGTCATAAAAACAATTAATGTTCTTATTAACATCTGAGTTACAGAGAATATGTTCCCATTTAACGTCAGCTAAAAAGTCATTTATCCCAATATAATTTCTATTTCTGAAATCAAAAAAGTATTCCTCAAATTCAGATTCTTTTGCAATAGAAATATTTAAAGAAAATTTAATGGCAGTGTGCCGAATACTATTTTTGAAGATTTCATCTGTAGCGCTTTGTACGGAGAAATGATTGTTGGAGAATATTAAATCTAGATAAACATTGGTACTATTTGGTATGGTATTCAGTTGGAAGAAATTATGAAAGCTGAACGCTTGGTGAATTGCTATTCCCGGGGAGTTTTCATTACAGTTAACATTTAAACCCAGATTGTCATTAAACCATGTGGCATCCGGAATATTATAATCTCCACATATAGTAAGGGTTGACTAAGCATAATTGCTGGTAACAAATTCAACAGTACTAATGTGATCTTCATATAAACTGATAGGTGAAGAGGGAGGAATATATATAGCACCCAGTACTACGGTTTTGTTCTTAAGATTGAAATAAATGAATAATTGTTCTAAATCTACACTGTCAACAGGGGGTATTTTTATTCTTTTAGCTGATAGAGTTGATTTCACTGCAATTAAAATACCTCCTCCACGTTCCTTCTCTGTAGTAATAGGATCACGGTTCCAACGAAATATATCATAACCTGTCAGCCCAAGTTCTGCATCGAGATGATCATTGGTGAGCCAAGTTTTTACAATAACTATTATGCTATAGTGGGAGCACAGGGCAGCATTACGAAATTCTGTAAGTTTAGTTCTCATACCGCTGGTGTTGAAGTAATAAATATTGATGTCGTCATCTAGTTTTTTGGTTGGACCTTTGAGATGAATGGAATGCCATTAGTATACTTGATGAAAAGGTCGTTTTCTCCATTTATTTTCCTTGTCTCCATCTCTTCTTTCAATTTATTTAAATTTCCACGCTGTAAAGGTGTGTAATCGGACGATAAAAAGACTTTTTTAGTTTTATCAATATTTTTCTTGCTTCTGATGACTTTCAAAGCCTCATCAGAATTAGCAAAAACAGCTTTTAAGCATCGATTGCCATTCTTGTTTTTCTTTCCCATTCTGAAAACGTTTTTGGTCTTTATATTGTTATTTGTTATTTCCTGTACAAATTTGTCAACGAATTCAGTGTCCGTTTGAGCATCCTTTTGTTCAGGTAAATTAAAAAACATCACATTACACATTCGTTTCTGGCGTTCAGATATTTCCACAAAAAAAGTTTCTTCATTGATAGCTCCAGTAGGTTGCGTTCTCAAAGCTTCTACCTCTGATGTCAGTTTCTCAATTTTAGCCAACAGGGTAGGGAGTATTTTCAAACCTTGCTGGCAATCATCACAAAAAAATTGTAATTTTCTTTTTGTCTTCAACTCCATTACTTTAAGTTCCGATCCACCAAGACCTGAGCATTTATAATGAAATGATCTAGAGCAAGAATCGCATTTTACCTCATCTTTTATATTTGGGTTAAAATTTTCTTTACATTCTGTACATGAATTATCCATGTTGAAGATAAATACAAATGTCTGAATCCGGTCCTGTTTAAATGAAAGCAGCTGTAGGCCACACTTTACAAGTTTTTTTTTTATTTTTGTCGGTTAATGGAAACAGTTTTTGTCACTTTCAGATATCTTTTTTTGTTTCCTAAGCGGCTAAATGCATTCAGTTCACTGTCGATTAAATTACTTTAATCGATTTTCACTATGAAAACTTTAACTTCAATGGATTCACTATAACTTTTGCAACAGTTCAATACCAAATTTGAATTTTAAATGTTTAATAGAACTAGTCAATGCCAACTTGTTCTGGGACTATAGACACACGTGTCGAATAATTGTCTGTAAAAAATAATAGTTTTCCAATTGAAAAAAGTGAATTTAAATATAGTGTGTTGATTGAAAATATTTGTTAGTAACTAATTTGACCTAACGTGGTATTAAATACATTTGGTAAGTTATACAGTATTTCAGAGAGTTGAATAATGAAGCGCCATTTACAAACTACCTATTAAAGTTTCTAATTTTGATACTACTTGAAGATACTGGTTCTGAATAAAAAAATATTTGCTAATCAATGCATTTACCCAAATTCTTAAGGCTATATGAATTTCTAGAAATAATAAATCTCTTAACAAGGCGTAAAAGGTACAATAGTGACATATTCTTTACTTGAAAGGTTTTATTACATAGGGACTATAGCTATACCCTCTGGTTTTAGCTTACCCATCCCAATAATCTATGATTGATACATATTAAAGGTATCCGCGTCTACGACTATTTTAGTAAAAACCTTTTAAAATCTATGAAATATTGAGATAGTTGTTGTACAAAGTGTACATACACTTAATTTTTTAAAACACAGTTGGTTCAAATTCCATGGTAACTACTTGATATAAACTTGTGATAGTTTGTATTGTTCAACATTAAGATGATTATTTTTTGAGTATCCTGATTCACTAAATCATGTAACATAAGTAAAAGTATTTATTTTTAATTTATTATTATTTATTATTACATTTTAAGATTATTAAAAAAATTAATTATTGATTTGTGTACATTTAAAATTAAGTAAGCAATTATGCCTTCATTCTAAATTACTAATAGATATTATTAGTATGAAGTGTAATAAAATATTAAGTATACTTTTTATAAAATACAATACCTTTTTTGTCTTTTTGATTTTAAATATTACAATTATTGTGACATTTCTTTTAAGTAATTGTAAATGTACTATAAGGTGCTCTAGGCAATAAACAATGACAAGTGTATATTTTTAGCAGTAAAATGGACAGTAAATCAAAATTACCTAAACCGTCAACACCAAGACTTCCACTTAGTTCAGCTAAACAAAATATTAGACCACAAATAACAAAGATGAATGGGCCCAAAATTAAACCTCAGTTAAACTCGATGAAATTATGTAGACGATCTAAATCAATGACAGATTTGAGAGGATGTTTATTTCAGCCAACATCTAAACCAACAATAGGGGTTAAAAGACCTGCATCTTCTAAAACTGATTTGGATGCAAACCTTAAAATTAAGCAACCAAAAATTTCAGATTGGGATTACAAAAGTCGATTTCAGGTACTCAATGAGAAACATAAAAAATTTCTGGAAGCATTTAATAAACTAAAAGAGGACTTAGCTGGTAAGACTACATTTATTTTTTATTGAAATATTTTAAACCTGGAAATCAAAATGCAGTATTTTTCAAACAAAATTTTGAATTTTTTATTCATGATAAATTAATTCAAATCTAAAAGTAAGTAGTTGTTTTAATCTATTAAATTTTATGTATTTTTATTTTAGAATATGAAGAAGTTAAACAAAAGTACAATGTGAAAATTGCAGAGCAACTTACTGAAATACAACAATTAAAAGAGTTTAATCAAAAATTAGAAATTGACAATGAAAAACTCAATTCTGAAAAGGTTGCAATGACTCATAAAATTCAAGAAGTATTGCTAGAAAGCCAATATTTACAGGAGTCTTTAAATGAAAAAAACAATGAGTGTAATGAATTGAAACTCCAATTTGCAAAATTTAAAGAAGATCACATCAATAGCGAATTTATACGACGCAGACTTCACAATACGATTCAAGATTTAAAAGGTATTTTTTTCTTAAAAATGTACAAAAATAGTCTCTTTTAAGAATATTTACTAAATTTTTTTGTGTTTAAATTGTAAAAATGGTATTTTTACAAAATTCTCCTTTTTTTATTGTTTTTTCAAATTTAGAATGTCAAGTGAAGGTTTTTTTCAGTTTTTCTATTTTTTTTTTTAAATTTAAAAACATTTATAATCAAAATAAAACATTTACTTTAAAAAAATAAAATTGAAAACTTCCCAAAATTCTTTGTATTGCATTTTTCTAAGTATAAACACTTATGTATGGTAGTGAATGTTGGGTTTGGCACAAGAAGCATGATAGTAAGAATAGTGAGATAAGGGAAAGCTGTTGTGCGAAAGGAGATGTGGTAACAAAGATAGATAAAGAAATTCTTAGATGGTTTGGATACGAAGAGAGGATGGATGAAAGAAAGAATATTGATGAAACAGATTTATAAGGCGAGTGTGAATGGCAAGTCGGTAGAGGACGTATGAAAGTGTTGATGAAAGTAAAAGAAGCAAAGACGTGTGTAAGAACCATAGCAAGTGGAAAGAAGTGGTCTCTACCTACATCTGCGCGGAAAAAAGCGTGACTATATGTATGTTTGTATTAAGCTTACTTTGTTTCTTGCAATAATTCATAAACTTTAATAGAATGTACAATTATGATTAATTTGTTAATAAAAACAAATTATTTTGAAGGCAACATACGAGTGTTCTGTAGAGTGAGACCACCAATAACTGAACAAGAAAAAGAAAAACCCAAATGTTGCATCAATTATGTTAATGAAAATACAATGGTTATTCGGAATAATAAAGAGATCAGCAGCAGTAATGTAAAGTCTTCAGATACGACTTACGAGTTTAACTTTGATCAAATTTTTACCGAAGATTCAACACAAGCTCATTTTTTTGAAGAGCTGTCACAATTAATACAGTCTGCTCTTGATGGATATAATGTATGTGTATTTGCTTATGGACAAACAGGATCAGGTAAAACGTATACCATGCAGGGATTAGATTATGAAGCACATCTTGGTAAGTTTTTTAAGTTAAATCATAAAAAAAAAATGTGCACATGAAAATAAGTAATAAAAGTATAGAAAACTATCAAATTCTAAATTTTCCACAAAGAAATGTATCGAACCTTTGGCCCGGGTTTTGGTTTTGACGGAAATTAAAACTTGTTTTTCTATTGTATACTATATTTTTACACATATACAAAGAGGTAACTTGTGTTAATAAACAAGAGTAATTGAAGTATGTAAAATAATTATTTATTTAGGTTATATAATCAATATCAAAACTTGTTGAATGTCCCAACGGATCCCGTTCATTTTGGTCTTTCGCCAAAGCTGTGGGAAGAAACTTCACTTCCAGCTCTTTTCCTCCCCTAACCAATGAAGATGGAACACTAGCAACGACTGCCCAGGAAAAAGCCAATATCTTTGCGCACCTATTTGCTGGAAATTCCACTCTGGATTCTTCGGGAAAACAACCCTCGAACATTACACCTATTGACAGTCACATGCCCGAGATCACCTTTCGCCAACGTACTATCAGAAAGATTTTGCTGGGTCTCAACACCAACAAAGCCTGTGGATCTGACGGAATCCCGCCGATTGTTCTCAAGAAATGTGCCCCTGAACTAACACCTGTTCTTTGCAAGTTGTTCAACCACTCTTACAATTTGGGAGTATTTCCGTCCAATTGGAAAATTGCAAGAGTACAGCCAGTCCCTAAAAAAGGCAAAAAGACCCTACCTAGTAACTACAGACCTATCGCACTGCTATCTATTATTTCAAAGGTCATGGAAAAAGCCATCAACATCGAGCTCATGAAATATCTGGAAGACTCAGGAATTATCAATGATAGGCAATATGGCTTCCGCCATCAGAGATCAACTGGTGACCTGCTCGCATACGTCTCACATATATGGCAGCTATCTATTGAAAAGTATGGAGAAACTTTAGCTGTGGCATTAGATATCTCCAAGGCGTTCGATCGAGTTTGGCACCAGGGACTCCTCGCCAAGCTTCCATCTTATGGCTTGCCCCCTCAGCTTTGTTCTCTGCTTGCTAGTTTTCTCTCAAACAGGTCTCTCCATGTAGTGGTCGATGGAGTTTCATCTGACACTCTACTCATAAATGCTGGTGTTCCGCAAGGATCCATTCTAGCACCAACACTATTTTTACTTCACATCAACGACCTATTGAAAGCAACTTCATGTCCCGTACACAGCTTGGCCGATGATAGTACCCTCCATACCGCATTCTCTTCCAGGGCCCCTATATCAGCCCGTGAAACCAGAAATGAACGAGGAAGAAATGTTAACAATATAAATATGGACTTAGCAACAATTCTCGAATGGGGATCCAATAACTTGGTAGAATTCAATGCAAACAAAACACAAGCATGTCTTTTCTCTAGAAAAGCCGATCTCACTGTGCCTAACATAACTTTGTCAGGAGTAACCATACCACTGAAGTCATCCATATCGATGCTTGGTATTACTATCAGCAATAACCTTTCCTGAGAAAATCACGTGAGGTCCATTGCCAAAAGTGCATCCCAAAAACTTGGTTTTTTGTTTCGTGCCAAGAGCTATTTCACCTCCAGTCAGCTGCTTATGATCTATAAGGCACAGATCCGACCTGTACTGGAGTACTGTTCCCATATTTGGAGTGCAGCACCTAAACATATCCTGAAGCTACTGGATTCTGTCCAAAAAAGGGCAATTCGTCTCGTCGGTGATGCCTCGCTTACAAACTCGCTCACTTGTCTGGAACACCGTAGAAAAGTTGGCGATTTGTCTCTATTTTATAGATATTTTCATGGGCGATGCTCTTCTGAAATATCAACAATCGTTCCTCCTTTGGCAGTCTCTTCGAGATTAACCCGTCAAGTTCAGTCTTCACACCCCTTCGTGGTCACTTTGGAGACCTGCAGAACATCACTTTCCAAAGACTCATTCATCCAACGAATTGCGAGGCTTTGGAACTCATTGCCTAGGGAGGTGTTCCCCGAGGCATACAACCTCCAGAAATTTAAGAAGAACACCAACTCCTACCTTCTTTCCCTTGGTTCCCACGATGTTCTCTGAACATTACAGGATATCCCTTTTCGTGGGAACCAGAACATAAAAAAAAAAAATTTAAGATTTAACAAAAAGTAAACATTTGAATGACTTACTCTTGTAATTAAACTTATTATTACTAGATTAGTGATCAATTTCAGTATTCGTAATTAAAAAGTCTTATATATATATTGTGTGCTAAAAAAAAGCAGTTTTTCTACTTTATCACCAAACAGGTTACTTCGACGATCTGCGTTTATTTTTCCAGCGGCACTTAACAGCTGCTAGCTTGGAACACTAGTAGATGAAGCAGAAAGAGACTTTAAGACAATACATATCGGTATTGCAATAATAGCTCTGACAGATAAGATAATAGTGAATTTTTCCTTTAAAATCAGTTCTTTGTTCTTCAGATCCAGCTGTCTTCATCTGATAAGAAGCATTATCGTGTGTATCCCAAAGACTCTTTATCTTGCTGTATGTTGGTGGCTGGCAAAATCAGTTATGTAGAAACTAAAGGGATTTTTTCTCTGCCACCGGATAGTACAGGGTCGTTGTTATACTCTGTCATTCCAATATCCACTTCATCAGAATTAAATTATTTTGATTTAAACACCATGAACACTGAGTTTCGGCCGATTTTTAGCCGAAACTAAAACTGTTGCCGGATCTAGATTTTTTGGCTGAAACAAGTTCTAACTGAACCTTCGGTCAGTTATTAATTTTGTCATTAAACAACTTCTTTTATATGTAACCAACCCTGGAATAAGTCGATTGATTCCTAATGGGAATTCCATATCGTTTTTGATATACTGGAGGTATACCACCACATTCATCACTTTTAAAATATAATATGTACTGTTTAGCTCAATAATATGTTTAATTGTTCTTATTGTAGGTTTTTTGTTTTTAGGAATGATTCCTCGTATTGTCAATTTGATATTTAGCAGTATTGAAAATTTAAGACAATATAATTGGAAATATGAAGTAAAAGCAAGTTTCCTTGAAATCTACAATGAAAATATTAGAGACCTGTTAGACCACAATGCGAACCACACACTAGACATTCTTTATAATGAGGGTCGAGGAACAACAGTAACTAATCTAAAAATAGAATCAATATCTTCTTATGAAGAGTTCAATGACTTAATGAAGTTAGCTCAAAAACATAGAATGGTCGCAGCAACTGACTTTAACGAACACAGTTCTCGATCACATGCCATAACCAAGATATATTTGACTGGCATAAATGAAGAAAACAAACTCATTTATTGTGGATCAGTTAATTTAGTAGATTTAGCTGGGTCAGAATCAGCTAAAACAAGCAAAGGTGCAAGACTAGTCGAAACCAAAAGTATTAACAAAAGTTTATCTGCATTGGGTAGTGTTATGTTGGCATTACATAACAAAGGCAAACATGTCCCATACAGAAATTCCAAGTTGACCTATTTGTTACAGTCATCTTTGGGTGGAAATTCTAAAACTTTGATGATTGTTAATATATCTCCATTTGAAGACACACTTGCAGAAAGTATCAATTCCCTTCGATTTGCTTCTAAAGTCAAAGAAGTTAGGACTAAAGTTAAAAGAAATAAATTGGCTCCTATGGAATAATATTACCAGTCTGTAAAATAGCTTGCACTTGATTGTACTGGTACAGATCTCAAATTAACATTATTATTCAATTATATTTATAATGTAACCCTTCAATGGCTTATCTGTCGATAAATAAAACATTTAGTATAATGCAATTATTAAAACTAAATGTACTTAAAAATTTAGGAAATGTTGACATCATGATGGAAAATAGTAAAAAGTATTAACTGAAAAATGGGATACGAATATATCATAAAGTATTTTTACTAGCATCTCTGAGTTACACATATCTGTATTTGATTAAACATCCCCAACATAAAAGGAATAAAATGTCTATTGTGATATAGATCCATTCTCTTATTCCTTAAGAAGCTAAAAACAGCAGGGATATCACACAAATTTTAAATTTTTGTTAAAATACTTTTGTCTCAAAAAAAGTTCGTCAAAAAGGCTCTCCTTTTCAAATCATTTTGTTTTTAAAATATGTTGTTTTTATCATTGTTAGCTGTCCTGTGCTTACTGATTATGAAATATGATAACCAACTGGCAAAAAAGTATTTTTTTTGAAGGAAATATAATTATAAGATGGAATATAACATTTGTAGTTTATTTTTAAATCTTTTAAATCTTTTGCATATTTGATGTAATTGTTACATTTTAATTTCTTAAATTCTTTCAACAATGGAAAATAGTGAGCGCTATTATTTTTCAATTTCGATTCAAATAACAATTTTTTCTGAAATCTATCAATTATAAGGTTATCTTTCACTTTTAATACATTCGTTTTCGTTACTTAGGCCATTCTAAAATGAATATTATTTTGTAAAAGTGTGACGAATCTCGCGGGCCGGAAAAATTCCCAAGGTGGACCGCGGGTAGGCATTCTAAAATTTAGTATGTTGGCTTAAATTACGAAACCAAAATGAAAATGCATTTTTGCCAATTCTAGTAAAAATATCAACTATAGTACACACCTTTATATTGTCTATCAAATTTAAATATATCAAATAGTTTTAACATGTTTGTTGCCGTCCTCTATTAGAGATATTTTACTTGTTTTATTTTACAAACAACTAATTAACTAAAAAGTCGAGGATAGTTCACGAATTGTTGTTCCTAACATAAAAGCAAACAGGGGTACTTTATCGCACCTATTATCTCAATTTTGTCCATTTTTATATAATCACGCACACCTTAATGAAAAAAAATTAATATTTAACTTACAAGAACTGTTGCTTATTGGCACACACTAATGTCATACAATAAGCTTTTGCCTCTCACTTTATTTGCATTTGTCATTCAACGCCAACATTAGGATCAACAAATCGTGAACTATCCTCGTATAGTAACCAGTTAACATAATATAGCATTGCCATTTTATCTAAAATCTTAGATCTGTGTTAATTGTCAGCTGCTGGTTTACCAAAGGTATACTTATGGACTAATGTAGTATTAGTCAATTATGTTAGCTGTTTAGATTAATTTTTTATTTCAAATTATGACTTTAAAAGTATAACATAAACAATTACTTGTCGTTTGAATATGTTTGGAATTAATTTTGCATATTATATAATTTAGAGATTTATAAAAGCGTTTATATAAAATGAAACATGTTTATTTAAAAGGGAGTTTTATTCTCCTTCATTTTCCTCTTGTTTTTTTTTTCTTTCGAGGGAAATTAAAAAAATTGTCTTACATTAAAAATAAACACTTAAAATTGAGTTATGTTAATTAAGATAATAAGAATTATTAAACATCTATATCGCAGCAAAACCATATGTGGGCAAAAATTTTGGGGAGCTAAAACAGTTGCCTACCAAAGTTTTTTTAATAGTTTAATAAATTAACTGCTTGAAACGAAGCTGTCGATACAGAAAATGTTGCAAGAATTATTTAATGGTTGTTGGGAAACAGATTCATTTCATTCATTCATTACATTGAATTATTAATCTTAACAACCTCATGCGGCTATCCTGAGTTATGGGTGCTTTGTTTATTACTGTACTGATTGCTGATTTATTTATTTTTTGCTAGGTTTTAGGTCTGCCCCCTCCCTATATAATTAGCCACCAGATTTATTATAAACAATGAAAACTTGCGCTAGAAAAGTAAAAATACAGGGCATATAAGGAGTATAATTTTTGTGAACATTATCAAAACAGGCTTTTGGAACATTGTAGTC
>OX467719.1:3835000-3975000 GCA_950111635.1 Agelastica alni | reverse complement strand
ATTCCTTTATCTATTTTTGTTACCACATCTTCTTTTAAACCATTACTTTCGTTTTGCTAACATTTATTTTCATCACTTTGATTTTCAGGGCTTCATGCATAACATTAACCGTTGTCTGCAACTCCTCTTCAGATGACGCTAATATGAGAAGACATTTGACGATCAAATCATTCATTTTCAATCCATACGAACTCTCTTTAAAATCTTTTAAACAATCGTTTATGTATAAGTTAAACAGCCATGGCGAAGCCTCACCTTTTTCGATGTAAACCAGTCCGTGTAAGCTTCGTTTATTCTGACACAAGCAGTGGAATCCTCGTAAAGTGATTTTAGTGCTCGTATTTAACTACCGCTCACCCCATACATAGACAATATCGACCACAATTCACTCCTCACCACTCTGTCATAGGCCTTTTCCAAGTCTTTAAAAGCGCAGTTGACCTGCTGAATTTTAGCCAAGAATTTAAACGACTATCTATACCTCGTATATTACTAGTCGTAATGAAAAGACCTGATCCATACTGATCTCCTTCCTCTTCTAAATCCTGCTTGCACATCCCATATCATCTTCTCAGTTTCATTCGTCACTCTTTTAATCAATATATTTTTATTTAACTTGCCGACTATGCTGAGTAAACTAATACCTTGGTAGTTCTTACAGTCCTGCTGCGAACCTTTTCCTTTGTAAAGTGGCACGATAACGGCCTTGCACCAGTCTTCTGGTACGCTACCACTCCTCCAACAAAGGTCAAAAAGGCGGTATAGCAAACTAGTTACCACACTTTGTCCAGCCTTCAGCTTTTCAATCGTTATCCTGTCGTACCAAACAGCTTAACCCAATTTCATACTGTTCAACGCTTCCACAATTTCTGTCGTACTAATTTCACTTTCATTGCAACTTTCTCTCATCTCCGAATGGGGCCTGTGATTTTGTGTCCTCTTTCTCAAATAAACCATCTTGGTTTCTGATTTTTTCCTGTTGCGAGGTAGTATTTTTACCTCTGGCTGTTCTTATGGACGTCCAGAAGAGTTTAATATTGTTCTGGAAATCGTCAGATGACCTTCTATCAAATTTATCTTTATCACTCTCCTTCTTTCTTGCCACAACCTCTTTTGCCATAAATAAATAAATAAATTGAATAAAGCTATGCAATAATAATTTATATTTTAAATGCAACGCCTTGTATTTATGTTATTCAATTTTTGGACATTGCACATGAAATATGTCTGGCATTTTCTAAAATATCCAAAAATTAAATAAAATACAGGGTGTTGGATTTGAAATAAGAAAGTTAGTATTGGCCGTGTTGACATAACACACCCTGTGTAGAAAGTTTTTGTTGAAAAAAATACCAATAGATATATCCATGACAACATGATTTTGGTCTGTCTGCATGGGATTTGACCAATTTTAACTTTGTATAATTCACAAGTAATATATGTTTTTTTTAGACAACATAGTTTTGAGTATCAGATTATCTTTAATGATTATTAAGATATTATTTTTTAATTACATACAAATTTATGTCCTTTAATATGCTTTGTTTTATAATTGTGAACAAAAAATGACAGTATTGATATGGAAACGTTGCGAAAAAAAAATGACATTTCCAGTAGAAATTCCTCTACTGCTACTGTATTTTAGCCAAATTGTATCGGGTGAGTTAATTTACACATTTATCAGTACGTACTTAAGCGATAAATTCAATAGAAACCAAAATTTATAACGTCGAAAGTGAAATAAACGGGAAATAGTCAAATCGACTTGATTTTTCTACGTTCTCATCGCCATCATATTTTAAACAAAATCATCCCCTTTTCGTTTTCCAGATTCAATATTGACGAACTTATACATTTATCGGACCTGTTATGTAATTTTCGGCTACAACAAATCGGATTGCGTCCAATTGGGCATCGAGGAAAATGATGAAACGAAACGATTGGAAACGTCGGTCCAACCGACCGTTAATCACATTGAAATGGTAAAACGGATCGGCAACTTTGCCATTCCCGTCATACTATGCATGTTCGTGGGCAATTGGTCCGATAAATTTGGCAGAAAGCCCTTTCTCGTCTTAAGCTTGATTGGTAAATATTTCAACTTCATCAGTTACTTGTCAATTGTCATCTGTCAGCCTAAGTTGACGTGCGTCAACTATCGCCTGTAAGTTGACATATGTCAGTTGTGTTTATTATCATGGCCAACGATTTGGGAAATGTTTTAGGTCTCACCTTGAGCAGTTTTCTCAATACAATTTTCGCATATTTTGAAAATCTTTCACCTTGGTATTTCGTTCTATCGGCGATACCGTCAATGCTGACTGGAGGAATCAATATTGCATTTATAATTATTACTCTGCACGTTGCAGATACGACTACATCCAAAAATAGAGTATACAGGTAAAGAAAAAAAAATAATAAGTTATAGTCGACACGGATTTCGGTCAGAACATTTACTTCAAAACATCAAAGCTAACCATATGTAAAATGGCAACATCGTAAAGTTGCTAGTTACCTATATCGCGAAGAAATAATTCAAGAGATAATTCAAAATGGCGGCTGAGCGCCATCTTAATTTACTTTTTTAAATAGAACACCCTGTATATAATTCCATTTTCAAAATCATTTTAATTAATTTCAAATGCAACAAAGCCACGAATTCTGCTATCAATCAAGTTTGCATTGACAAAAAATCGTTATTGGGGTATCTTACATCTTGTCAAATAGTCCGTATTTTACCATGGTTCGTATTTTAGACGAAAAATTTAAAGCAGTTTTGATATTTGGAGAAAAATTCTATATTTATACACTGCTTTTATTTCAAAACCAACCAGTCAGAATAACTTTTGATTTTGCATAAATATTAGAAAAACGAATGAAAGTAAATAAGTAATTAAAAAAGTGCGTTAGTGTCGTGGACCACTCGGTTGGAACGAAGTTGCTTTCGTAGTATATTATTATTGATAAACGTTTTATATTTTCTCTCACGCTTGTTTTCGCATTTTTCGACATTGTTGCTTTTCTTTGATGTTTTTTTTTGGTCAATTTGTCAAATAATTGGCTATAAAAAAATAAGAGAGTCGTAATATAAAATGCCTTGGTTGTTGTTTTCAACGACAAAAAAAGTGAAATCTAAATGGGTGCCAAGTTCAATGGTCAGTCCTGAAATTTATTTATAACAACATAAAATATTTTATAACAACTTTAAATATCATTTCTTCTAATAACTTAGGATAATATATTGAAGCCTAAGGTCTGACTTGGCTAGTTTGAGTATACGAATTATTATAAAGTACCTACCTACTATACTATGGGATGAAGGCCTGGACACTGAAGGTAACCGACATGAGGAGACTAAAGGCATTTGGGATGTGGATATACCGGAGAATATTGAGGATCTCATGGGTAGAGAGAATAACCAACGTGGAAGTGATGAGACGTATGCATAAGGAGAGAAAAGTGATTCCGACATGAAACATGTCATGAGGGGAGAAAAATATCAAATGCTACAAATAATTATGCAGGGAAAAATCCAAGGCAAGAGATCAATAGGAAGAAGACGAAATTCATGGCTAAAGAACCTTAGGGATTGGTTTGGATGCAGTAATAATAAACTATTTAGAGCTGCGGTCTCAAAAACAAGAATTGCTTTGATGATTGCTAACCTTCGACGCGGAGACGGCACCTAGAGAAAAAAAAAAGAACCTACCAAAACAGTCGTGGAAGAGCGCTTTGTTCGATGGATAGTTTTTAACAACAAGCCAAATTTTCGGAAGAATCAAATAAGAACTCACAGCTTTAAAACTTGCGAAGGCTATAATATAATTCGTATATTCGAACTAGCCAAGTCAGACCTTAGACTTCAATATATTATCCCATAGACATATTATCAGATAATAGGTCTTATCCTAAGTTATAAGAAGAAATGATATTTAAAGTTGTTATAGAATATTTTATGTTGTTATAAATAAATTTCAGGACTGATCATTGAACTATTAAACTTGGCTCTCATTTAACATTTATGTTTTTGATGGGTTTCAAGGTGTCTAAGTTCGCCCCTGCTTTCTTTTAATCGGTAAATTTATTCATGAGTTTCTCGGGCAACCTGCAATACTCATTTGTAGCGATCTAACCGAATTCCGTGTTGACTATACCATTCTAAGATGACCATAACATTAATCATTTTTCTTTTTGTAAAAACTACACGGTCGACCTATTTAAGAAGAAAGTTCACGATATATTGATTTGGGAAAAACGGTAAAATCCAACTTTGACGATTGCATGCAACTTTTTTTGCAGAATGGCCATTTACGACGCAATAATAGCTTTTTCTGAATTCGGAGGAAATCTTTGTTCGTCTTATCTGCTTTACGCCACTAGTTACACGGTGGTATTTGCCATCGCTACATTGCTACTTGCAATCAGCGTTCTATATTCAATACTACTATTGGTAGAATCTTTAAAATCTGCAAGTAAGGTACGTATTATAATGTTAAATTAATAAAAATATAAGGAACAACTTAATCTATAGCTATTTACCTTTAATACTTCATTTATCACTGAAACAAACCAAATTTGCGTTTTTGTGTATTTTTTTGGACATTGTTTCACAAAATTCAATTCTGCGGTGATAGTCGTTTTCACTAAGCTAGTGATGCATTTGTATTTTATAAGGAATTTTAACAATTTGTCTTCGCTCGCTTTATTGACTATCGAAAGGCATTCAACCGTGTCAAGCATCAAAAGATGGTGGAAATATTATCCGTAACCGGGATTGACAAAAGAGATATTACACTGATAGCGAATCTCTACTGGAACCAGATTGCCGAAGTAAGAATAGACGGAGGAACATCTGTCACTGTGTCAATCCGAAGAGGCGTACGACAGGACTGTATATTGTCACCACTCCTATTCAACATATATTCGGAGGCAATTTTCAAAGAAGCTTTAGCGGAAGACATGGGAGGTATCAAAATAAATGGAGTATATATCACCAATATCAGATACGCAGGGAGAAAGAGTGAAACAAGTAAATGAATTTGTGTTCTTGGGTTCAAAGTTTACGAGAGATGGAAAGTATGACAGTAACATTGAGCAAAGGTTGTTAGCAGGAAAACTAATAGATTGGGCACTGCATAGCTTTATTAGCAGCCAGTAAGTGTCGAAAACAGCACGTCTGGCTGTGCATAGAGGTGTGTTGGTTTCTACACTTATGTTTGGTAGTGAATGTTGGGTTTGGCAGAAGAAGCATGAAAATAGGATTAAAGCTGCGGAGATAATAAGTCTGAGAAGTATAGCCCGAGTGACTTGGTTGGATAAAGTAAAGAATAGTGAAATAAGAGAACGCTGTGGATACCAACAACCGACGAGCATGTATAAAAGCACTAATGAAAGTAGATGAAGCAAACGATGTGTGTAAGAACCGTAGCGGAAGTGGAAGAAAGTGGTCTCTGCCTAACCATAAGGGAAAATGGCGCGACTATATGTATGTATCTGGTATTGGTGGTGTAAAAACCATCTCCTTAAGGGATTATAGATTGATTCATTTTATAATAAATACCCAAAAACCCTACCTACACCAATTACGGAGTCCCTCAAGGATCCAAATTCCTGATATATGAGAGCAGTTTTAAATTTCCTACTTCAATAACAAGTATTGACACAAATGAAATTAGTACACCATTTCCACTATGTATTTATTTCAGATACACAATGCAATTCAATTTGTGAAAATGATGAATTTCAAAGAGATTCTTCGGCCCACGTTGAAAAAAAGAGACAGCAACAAACGCTTATTTTTAATCATCCTAATGGGAATGCTAGTTTTAAATAATATCGTTTATTACGGTGACAATGCGGTGCGATCTTTGTTTCTAAGACAAAAATTACAATGGACCTTAACAAAAATAACCTTGGGCAACAGCTACTACAAAGTAGTTTATATTTTGGGTACCGTTTTCGGAATGATCGTGCTGTATAGGAGGATGGGACTCAAAGAAACTCATTTGATCGTGATAGCTCTCGTCGGAGAAGTCAGCGCTAGCTTGTTACGCGCCCTAGCCATCAACGACGTCTACATAATCGTTGGTGAGTAGTTTTTTATTTGTTGTAGAAAAAAAAGGGCAATTAATAATAATATATATCGGCTTATAGCGTTCTACGACGCCTTCCGACTCCTAACCGCCATTCATCTCTATCTTGCCATAAGTTCTCCGGCAAGTCTCTTTCTTTCATCTCTTTATCAATGCTCTCTCTCCAGCTTCTTCTTGGTCTTCCTCTTTCTCTCTTTCCTTGGGGTGTCCAAAAAAGGGCGATGAAAGTATTAAAATGTTTGTATTTCAGCCTACACGGTGTCTTGTTTCTCCGGTTTGGACACATCTATGATGAGGACACTGATATCGTTCATAGTGGAACCCAACGAATTGGGCAAGATTTATACGACGTCAGTAGCTTTAGACAGTTTCGTGGGTATGATAGCATCTGTGAGTCTTTATCCGCTCTTCTACAATGCTACCATTCACGTGGATAGCGGTCTATACAATTATCTCAACGTATCTGCCTACTCCATCACCTTAGCAATAATGGCGTAAGTATACTGAGTGGACCAAGAGTCTGGAATCGGCCAATTATCTCGTACATCGCTAATCCGAATTATAAAAAAATTGGTATTAGCCTATTTTGGGATAAGGAGATTCCAGATTTGACATTTTCAATATTGTCAGATTTTCCATTTCTCTGATATTATTAGTCACTTTAGTTTTTTAAATACGTCACCCTATATATTCAGTCATTATTGGAATCTCCTCTTTAATACGAGTTCAGCCAAATGTTACACTTATAATTTTATGTGGTCTAGAAGGTCTAAAATAAATAAAACAGTGATAAAATTTGTGGTTTTGATAAAATTTAAATGTTTAAATCTAGAATACTGTGATTTTGAAATTTGTTCACCATTTGTGTTATAAAAAGTTCTGCGAGGTAAATTGTTTCTCTAAAATGGTTGTTAATAAAAAAGAACGGATTACTATGCTAATCATCATCATCTTGTGCTGATTGAATCCAATATGTTACACCAGAATCATATTCCCGTGTAAAATACTCAATTTTTGTTAACTTTAAACAGCTTTAGTTATTTTTTTCTAGATTTTTAATGGGATCTGAAATGCCTCATTCTCGGGATCAACGACTACAAAAGCGAGAAGCAGAAGAGGCAGTGACAACGGAAGAAAAACCAGAAATTGTAACGACTTGATTGTATTAAATTAACATTTTTTTACTCTTCGTCTTTACTACTATTGTGTATTCTTGAATTCAGGTATAATTTAAATGAAACCTTGTCAAACTAAACGAAATAAAGCTAATAAATTTGACCGTAAGCTCAAAAGAAGATGTGGTTACAAAGACGGACACGTAGAATGGATGGATGAAGGAAGATTGACGAAACAAATTTATAAGGCGAGTGTGAATGGAAGTGGAAGGAAGTGGTCTCTTCCTACCACTACGGGAAAAAGGCGTGACTTTATGTATGTGAGCTCATAAAATTGATGCTGCGTGTGTTTGAAATGAGGGAAAATAATGACTTGCTCACATTAAAATGTCATTAAAAAATATGTAAGTACTTCATTTTGAAGTACCACGAGCGATAAGAAAATACAAATATTTAATTCTGCGTAAGTGGGGAATAACAAATTTAATGTAAAATTATCTAATTTTTTACATTTTTTTTATTGATAAGATCCATTTTAAACAAAACATAAATCCTCAATGTTTACGTGATATTAATTATTTATTTTTAATTTATTATACTGGACTTTCTTAACCTGGCAGACGTTGCCCTGCTAGTCTGTATACAACAGCATGTACTTTATTTTATGTGTTCAAATAAAGCAACATACCAATTTTCATAGATATATAGAAGTTGGTATGCTGCAGCACTACCCGGTGTGGAGCTACAACAAAGTGGATAACGAAAAAATACATATAAATGTCAATTTTCAAGGTGTCGGTGTAGAAGTTGTATGCTGCAGCGCCACCTGGTGAAGAGCTGCAAAAAAAGAGAATACCACAAAAACCTTCTCCACAAAAAATTTATATACATGCCAATTTTTATAGTGATCTGTCAAACGTTGTTACAGTGAAACAATAACCTATATACACTCATTAGCCAAATGGATAAAAAAGGTTATTTCGTATTTGTATCTGTGATGTAGCTTGCCCATAAAGTTTTTTTATTGCTACTATAACCGTGTTATTTATGGACGACTTTTCTAGTACCCCCCACACCTTTTGTACCGGAACAGTATCATAGGCTTTTGTAAGATCAACGAACAGAAACTAAAGATGTGGTCTACACACGATCGGCCTGCACGGAATCCCGCTTGTTCTTCTATTTCACTAGGTGTATATTCTTCCTCTAGAATTTTAAGTATTTTTCCGTACAGTCTGCTCATTGTACTCGTGACGAAAATGCATCTATAGTTTGAGCAGTTGTCTCTTCTTCCTTTTTTATGGATGGGTGTTATCCATGCCTTTTTCCAGCTGGATGGTATTTCTTCAGCGTTGATGTATCTGGCGAACAGTTCTTTCAGGAGTTTCTTCAGCTTGTTTGTCTCATTATTTAGCAACTCAGCAGGTATTCCTTCTGGTCCAGGGCCTTTTTTATTTTTTAAGCTTCTGATTGCCTGTTCTACTATATTTTCATCCACATCTACATGATGTCCTTGAATAATTTATGGTGTGGGTGAGCATGTGAGATATTGCACTCTGTCCTCTTTTAGTTCCCTAGAGTAGTGCTGTTTCCACTAATTTACTGGATAGATACCCTTTTACACAAAAGTTTTTTTTCACCAAAACAACCCCTGGTATGTATTAAACAACTTCTAAAAATTTTATCCCAATCGGTCCAGCCGTTTGGCAGTTTTTGAAGGACGAACATACAAATACTTTTTCATTTTTATATATATAGTTTTTTTTTACTATTCTTACCATTGCAAGCATTTGTTAATATACCCCCTTATACAAAACACGTACACAAAATATTAGATGTTTATCTATAATGCTATTAATTAGATAAGCAATCTACATATTATTCGCAATAAAATATTTTAATAATTAATAAAATAAAAATATTTTATCTGATTCTGCTACGTATTTTTTGTTCACACCTTGTTTGGCCCCATATATAAATTCTCATTGTGTTTTTTTCGAGTACATGGCTTTTAAATTTCTTAAAAAATTCACATTTACTCTTTTTAATTTTTTTATCACCCCCGTATAGTGCCGGTGTGGTTCTTTTAAAGTTTCATAAAAACGAAATATTATTAAATAAATTAAAAATGCTCCGATTATTTTTATTAATACAATAATAACAGTTTCAGAATTAAAGATATTGGTATTGCGTTTCCACCAAAAACTATACTGCCAGTTTTGGTGGTTGCGCAGTCTTTATTTGGATCAACAATTGATTTTAATGAAGTTTAATGTTTAATTTAACTATTTTCTGCGAAAAACAAAGCAAGTCATATTAGCGTCATCTGAAGAGGAGTTACAGGCGATGGTTAATGTTATGCATGATGCCCTGAAAATTAAAAAGATGAAAATAAATGTAAGCAACACGAAAGAGAATTATGACAAACTGTGAGGTTCTGATTAAGGGAGAAAGAGTGGAACAAGTAAATAAATTTGTATACTTGGGTTCAAAGTTTACGAGAGATAGAAATTTTGACAGTGACATTAAACGAAGGGTGTTGGCAGGAAAACAAATGAATGGGGCACTGCATAGCTTTATGAATAGCCAGAAAATGTCAAAAAAAGGATCATCTGGCTGTACATAGAGGTGTGTTGGTTTCTACACTTATGTATGATAGTGAATTTTGGGTTTGGCAGAAGAAGCATGAAAATAGGATTAATGCTGCTGAGATGAGTAGTCTGAGAAGTATTGCCGGAGTGACTCGGTTGGATAAAGTAAAAAATAGTGAGATAAGAGAACGCTGTGGTGTGAAAGTTTTTTCGGTTTGTTCTTTTCTCAGGTTTCAGATATTTTTTACAAGGTTCTATAATAGCAGATTTTAAATTTTGCCACTTGTCATTAGGTTGACTTTAAGTTAATATGGTATATGGTAGTAAGAATGTCCAATATCTGAATAATAGATTCTGGACCTTAAAATATGATGATTCTGTCCAACATGCCTTTTACAAATTTTGCTAGTTTTCGAGAAACCCGGTGTTTAAAGCTTAAATGTGGATTTTGATTTTCGTAATAGTTTTGCATGTTTTCACAATTTGTATTTAACAATTGGCAATTTTACGTTTTTTGGCATGAGGATTGCCAATTTGGACTTTAATTTGGCATTGCTAATAGAGTGCTCTAGTTACATTTGGTTGTGTTTATTAAATGAAAACAAATTTTTTTTTGGCTAAACTGTGAGTAAAATAAAAAAAATATTAAAAAGCGTTACATTCTACAAACAAGTTACTCTCGTTTGATTCATGTAACTCGATCGGTTATCGAGTTATTTGCTTTTAAAAAGCAGAAACTGTTCGTTTAAATATTGACGAACTTGTAGAGAATAATGCGGTGGTTCCCCGTTGTGCAAAAATTACATGTTTTGTTTTAATGCGAGAGCTATATCCTTTAGTAATTCGTGTAAATGTTCTTGAAAGAAATCTAAATAAACGACCATTTAAATTGGTTGGCAGTTTAAAAGGACCTATTAAATAATCACGTATTACACGACACCAAATGTTAACATTAAACTCGTGATGAAAATGTGTTTCACTCTTAGCATGTGGTTTGTCAGAATCCCACAAATGATTATTTTTCCAATTAATTATTCCTCGTCTGCTAAATGTTCCTTCATCAGTAAAAAGCATTGTATCCAGAAAATCTGGGTTAATATTTTGTTTATCTTACAAACATTGGGCAAATTGTAGACGGGCAGTTAAATCTTGAGGTAATAAATTATGAACAGAAGTGTAATGATATGGATGCAGTTTTTTCCTCTTCAATGTTCTAAAAATAGACGATTGGCTTACCTGTTACCAGACTTAATCGGCGAGTACCTAATGATAACTGGATTCTCTGCAACACGAATTAAAATTTCATCTTCTTCATCGACGGTGATACTTTTTGTAGCTCCGTGTTGACTTTTGGGGACGTAAAGACGCCGTCTCACCTAGGCGGGTGTAAAAATTTCGACAGTTTGCAGTTGGGCTAGAAAAGCATTATTTGTAAAATAACTATTACCCTTTTTATTACCTAAATTGTTAAAAAATGGTATAATAATGTAACATACATACATATAGTCACGCCTTTTTCCCGTAGAGGTAGGCAGAGACCACTTCCGCTACGTTTCTTACACACATCTTTTGCTTCCTTTACTTTCATCAGTGCTCTCATACATACTCGTCGGTTGTTGGTACTCTTGACCTGGCCTTTCTTCAAAACAATGTTGATCTGTTCGAGATATGTTTGCCGAGGTCGACCTCTACCGACTTCCGTCCATTCACACTCGCCTTATAAATTTGTTTCGTCAATCTTCCTTTACCCATCCTTTCTATGTGTATAAGACATGTTGGGCAAAATCATCATATTTTGAGGTCTAGAATCTACAATTCAGAGATTGGACTTACTTAATGAATCACCCCGTATATAAAGGTAACGCAATAGCATGTTAAAATATATCGGATGTAATTCTAAATGTGTAGTCAGAAATTGTTAAAAATAATATACAAAACAAAAAACAAACCAAAATTGATGATGATTTCTTAAGAAGTAATACAACCTACCTATTTTACGTAAGGACGTTGAAGAAAAAAAATGTATACACATTTATTACGATTTTACCGAAACTACTGGAAACATTTAAGGTTGGATTTATGTATCAAAATTTCAAGTTAACTTAAACATCATTCAATTTTACACCGAAATGGTACTTTTGGTAAATTTCGATACTGTGTACCGTTTTCGAAATATTTTGATTTGAAAATTATGAAGTAATAACCGATGCTGGTATTAAGTAAAGATGTTTCAAAAAAGGTAACCCTGTCTCTAGGATAGGTAGAAAACAGAAATAATTAGGGTTTGCTTTGTAAAAAATTTTCGTAACGCCATCCGTATTCAAGATAAAGGGCGTTAAAGAAAAAAAAATTATACACATTTATTACGATTTTGCCGAAACTACTGGAAATATTGTAATAAAATTTTATACGAATATGTTTTAGTAGCTAATACATCACACGGATTTGTTTTTATATCTGACTCTCATAGAGGGCGCTAGTTACACGGTTCACACATATGATCTTAACCTTAGTGTAGTGAGTCCTGGCACAACTGTGTGAGCAAAATTTTCGATATTGCAAGAGGAAAAAATGTATTATTTACAAGATAAATGTACGTTAATAATAACCCAGTAGTGCTTTTCATATCAAAAGGCTTGAATTTAAATTAAATGCTGCTTCTAAAAAAAATCAAAACCATCTATGATATTTTTTCAAAACGTGGAACAAAGTATGTGGCGATTTTGATAATGTATTCATAAAATTTACCTAATCAGTTGATAATCATTTTATCCACTTCATTTTACTTTAAAAAAAATATAAATAAAACACATAATCTTTAAGCATTAGTTATTTTTCGAAAATTCGCGAGTGTGATATCAAAAGAGTCAATAGCCGAAGTAACATTATGGCTTGGAATAAATATATTACAGTTGAGGTTCCTCTACTTTGCTGTTTATTTTCTTCGATTTTGCAAGGTAATAAATCACCAAAAAGGTATTGTTCTAATGCAAAATTTCAACCTCAACCAATGCACAGAAATTTTTTCCAAGACTCCAAGACAAATGACATCAAGATCAAGATTTGTAATCATAAGAGCTTCCTATTGTTTCCAAATAAACTGAACAATCTTTGTCGATAATCTTAAAATTTGGGAAGTGGGAAAAACTTTTAATCAACTGTCTTAAAAGTAATGCTTTCTTCTTCTTCTTGGTGCCTTGTCCGCTCAGCGAACGTTGGCAATCATCATTACTATAGTTACTCTGTTCACTGCTGCCCGAAAAAGTTCAGTCGATGTTTTGCCAAACCATTGTCTCAGATTCTTGAGCCAAGATGTGCGCCTTCTGCCAGGTCCTCTTTTTCCTTCTATCTTGCCTTGGATTATTAGTTGTAATATGTTATATTTTTCGTTCCGCATTATGTGTCCAAGGTAAGAGAGCTTCCGTATTTTAACGGTTCTAAGTATTTCAGGGGTCCGTATCTTAATTCTTCTCAGAACCTCTGCGTTGCATACATGATCTACCCAGCTAATTTTCAAAATCCGACGGTACGCCCACATCTCAAATGCCTCGATTCGTTTGCTTGTGGCCTCTGTCACTGTCCACGCCTCTACACCATACAGCAAAACCGAGAACACATAACAGTTGAGAAGCCTTTTCCTGCTTTACATAATTTTAACTAATTTGTTATTAACAAAGTTGGTTTCAAATTTGAGAAACCATTTATCCTCTTTGCTCTCAACCCTAAAGGAAGGACCTTATACAGGGTGGTCCGTTAATAATGGGACACAGAGCAACTACGGATTCTTTGTACAAAAATATTGCGATATAACATAATTTACCCTAGTCCAGATCTGGATAATACAGGGTGTTAAATAGTACATTTATTTCAACAGTCCAGGTACGTTTTTATATGCGCATAATCATTAATCAATATAAATATTATATCAATCATTTATTAAATAATTAGGACTACCTGCATCTGCTAGGTTGTTAGGTCAAAGAAAAAAATTAATTTCTATTACAAGAATTTTGTAATAAAACAATAAAGTCACCAAACTTTACTATTATTTTTAAATAATAATTATGCGCGCGTCCGCTGATCGCAAAAATATAATTCCCACTAACCACTTAAAAACTTAAACCTAAAAAACCCTTTTCTTTGTTAACAAATTCGTCAGCGCTGAGTCACGTCCTTAGAGAAACACCAACATATTTATTATATCTTAAATGGAATTCTTCACTTAAACATTTCTTCCGAAAATACTAATATCCAACAATAATTAATTAAAATAACACTAACAATTACTACATTATTACATATTATTTTAATCATTAAATATTGCAATCATAATATTTCATTAAAGTATTTCTTCCAATATTTGAATCAAGATTATCTCTAAAACAGTAACTTTTTGCGAGATGAAACAGGTGTACCTTTTATACGTAGAAATGATTAAAAATTAATTTTTAATGATTCAGTTTTCCAAAAAATGTGGCATAAAAAAAGTAGGTACATTTTAAGTTACTCAGTATAGCGTACGTAGCGCCCTCTGTGTGCTAGACTGATTAAATATTGTGATTTCTCATCACAAAAAAGCTCTGTTCACCGACTTTGGTGAAAATATTTTGAACGGTGTTAAAATTATAAAAGTACTAGCTGACCCGGCAAACGTTATTTTGCCATATAAATAATTTCCTAGTAATTTCTAGTGTAGACAAAAAATAGCTTACTTATTGTAAGTATGTATGTATGTTAGAATGTGTATATTGTATGTATGTAAGAATGTGATTGTCGTTGTTCTAATCTTCTGACTTCATTGCGTTCAGCTCGTGTATCTTCTGGCTCTTCTTGATGCAATTGCACCATTCTGACACGTGCATCAGTATTTTGTTGCTGGATTTGTTCTTCTGTTCTTTCGGATCTGCTATTTCGCAAGTTTCGAGCTTTACTTGTACTGCGGCTCAAATCAGCCCCTTTGCGTTTTCTTGGCATTGCTCACCGTACAAAACATACATAAATAGAATTAATGAAATTATTTAATGATGAAAAATGTTAAAAGTATAATTAGGGCCAGGATTTTTGCCGCAGTTTTGAAATGATTAGTTTTAATTTATGAAATTATAACAAAAATATAAGTTTTATGTAAAAATTTTTCAAACAAAAGTAAAAACATTGTCTCTTATAATTTTTTCATGCAACCAATATTTCCATTGACATTTCAAAATAAAGATTCATAATGATTGATTTTTTGGAAACTATGAAAATCTTAATTGTTCAATTACATTTTTTTAATAAAATTAAATTAAAATTACATTTTTATAAGATCAACAACATTTTCGATATAAATAAAAAAAAGATACTTACAACACAAAATCCGTTGTTATTGGAAGTTTGTGTCACGTGTTGAGTACTTTTGAGGTTATAAAATCACTCGATTAACTAATCGTGCAAAATACACTCAAAATTGATAATTTAATTATTATTAATAAAATAGGAATGCTTAAAAGTTAATATGAGAGTTACACTGAGATAGCAAAATAATAATTGTCAACGTTACTACTACACTTGATGCATAAACAATAATGATGGCCGACAACTGTGTAGGGAGTGAGAAAGAAAGGAGACCGGCTTCGTTCTCATCCCTACTCCGTGCTGTTTACTGGGTCAGAAGTGACACCTGTAGACATCTGGCGGGGATAACTAATTAAATGACGATTGATCAGTTTTCGACCGGAGAGGAAAAATGATTAAATTACTAAAATGGCTATTAAAAAATAAGGGTTGATCGTAGAAGGGTAAAAATTAAGGATTGTATGTATTTTTGTATGTTGTATTATAAAAAAATAGAAATTAAAAATTTTGTCTAAAAAATAAAAAAAAAATTTAGGGGTGGACTACCCCTAACATTTAGGGGGATGAAAAATAGATGTTGGCCGATTCTCATAGATACCGGATAAGCACAAAAAATTTCATCAAAATCGGTCAAGCCGTTTCGGAGGAGTATGGTAACTAACATTGTGACACGAGAATTTTATATATTAGATGTAGTGTTAGTATTTCTATATCTATTTTAGAAAATGTCAAAAAGAAATTTTTAAAAGAAAAATAAAATGTATGGAAAGGGAAGAAAGAGGTGCGTGGAGTCCCTACGCGCAGATGTAGTGAAACTTCACACAATGAAATTCAAAAGCGGAGGTTATATTAATTGATTTTTCACAGTAATACTTTTTTACACAAACTTTAATTACTATTTTCGGGCGACGGAATATTCACATCTATAATATTTACAAATGGATTATGGTAACTAAAATAAAAGACAGTGTAAATTTTGTTCGCGAAAAAGTGTATACATTTTTGACGGACGTCAAGCTAACTCATCTTTCATTAAGGGAGTTTTTCGCGAGTGATTTGCGAAAAATTATTCAGGAAATTTTCTACCTGTCGTTTTAAACCAATCAGATGCCTTTATTTTGATAGGTTGCTATGACGACCTACCTAGCTGCAAAAGTGATAATTACCCTGGCATGACATTTGTCACGTGCAAATGCCAGAATAACAGAAGCGTAAATTATTTTTGACAAATATTTATTTTTATTATAAAAATAACTACGTGTTATTTATTATTGACAACATCAATTATTAATTTATTAAAATTTTACTATGTACCCCTTTGAAATTTGTCAATCAAAGCGTCAAAAAAGTCATCTCATAGCCCCCTTAATTTATTAAGGCACCAAACATCAAAGCAAAATAAACTCCTACTAAACTGTCAAAAATTGTATATTATTTTTAATAGTACATTGTGCAACTAGTGCGATAAGTTGGTGATTGCTCACGAGAGCAAAGTTGAACGCACGAGCGAAGCGACGGGTTGCACATACTATTTTTTATTGCGAATGCGGAATAAACGCGAGCATTAAACCGGAGGCCAGACCAAAAATATTAACTGAAATAAAAATATAAACTTTGTAATGTCAACTTGACAGTTGCGCGTTCGGCTGTTAACCGAAAGGTTGTTGGTTCGAATTTGCGTGCGACATGGATAGTTTGCGTGCGCCAAGTAACACTCAAATGATGCGCCGAGTAAACTTGTCGCACTCAAATGGGCAAACAGCTATTTTTCAATCGCTACAGCGTGCTCTAAGATACTGCGTATCCCGCATGAGTAATAAAAAATAATTTTTGGTATAAAATTTTCGGAAATTATTTAAACTCCAGGGAGATAAGTGGCAAAATGCTTCGTGCTTATTTATTTTTAAAGCTTCTTTATTTATAACCGAAAACAATCATTTAAAATAATTAGTTTTATTGTCTTTACCAAAGTTTCTACTACTGAAATCAGGTAGATAAAAAAAAACTCGATGAAAGAAATTTTTTTCCGTAATCCACTAAAAATCTACGGCGATGGTGTGAATAATTTCCAAAACGCCGTCAAAAAGGCCGGCCCGAACAAACGGTTGAACGTCAGTACGAAAATAAACCTTATATATTTTATTATTATCAGGAGCAGTATACACGAATTTGTACATATATCGAACGTGCTACGTAATTTTGGGTTACAACGAGTCAGATTGCGCCCAATTGGGCAACGAACAAAACAACATCACCGCCGATTTGGAGCCCAAGGTGCAACCGACAGTTAACAACATCAATTTGGTACATCACATGACTGGCATTCTGCTTCCAATGATTTTTTGCATGTACGTAGGCACTTGGTCAGATAAATTCGGAAGAAAACCGTTTATTTTACTTAGTTTGATAGGTAATCTCTTTTATTTTACGCAACGAAAACAGTCCTGATTAAATTTTCGTATTTATTCCAGGTACAATAATTCAAACAATTGGTAATACGATTATTGTACATTTTTCCTATCTGTCTCCTTGGTGGTTTATGGTCACATCCATTCCTTCATTGGTAACTGGAGGACAGACATCCATGATGATCGTAATATCCGCTTATCTAGTAGATGTTACAACGCAGGAGGATAGAGTTGTAAGGTACATCATCATCATTTTTCCTTACCATCTCTGACTGTCATTGCTATTACTTCTTGTAACAGCAGGATTTTGGTGATCTCTGAATGTGCATTAGAAAACTCGAGACGTATTTATTTTTTAACTACTGTGTTTGACATAAATATTGTGTTTGTTCTAGGTTGACGGTATTCGACATTTTGATGGGCATCGCATCTTTTTGCGGAACCATGGCGTCTTCTTACATATTTTATGCCACGAGTTACCAAACGATTTTCCTAATAGGCGTCGGACTGCAAGGATTTGGATTTTTATACACGCTTTTATTCATTACAGAACCGACGAGTAAAGTGGGGAGAAAAGTAAATATTACCTTTTAAAATTCAATGAATAGCTTAATTCTCGTGGGTGTGCGAAATCTAAAACATTTTGAAGCTAGAAGAGGTTTAACAACTTCGAGGCTGTTGCCTTGAAAACAACCTACTATGACAGCCTAAACGAATGGCTCTTTGTAACCTTTGGGTGTTTTTTGAAGAGTTTAGTGTTATTGTATAAAAAATTTTACGGGTTGCACTCTGGGGGTGCCGGCAGAAGTGAAAACTTAAGTATTAACGTTGTGCGCCCTGCGCCGCCTAAACGAAACAGCCGGCGCAGGCATACATTTTCGCCGCGCCGTAGAAAGAGAGGGGATACTCCCTCTCCTACACCACGCCAGCTGTCTACTCTCCATCCGTCTTACGAATTTTCGATCAGGTCACGTGTCCTGACGCGAGTTTAACATTTTTTACCCATTACAAAAAAAGTGAACAACGCCGCTAAAGAAGTTTCACTTCAAAAAATATTATTTTTAATCTGAAAAATATTGTCTCCAGATTTCCATAGTTTATGAATAATGCATTATTTTTATTAACGCTTTATTATAAATCATATATTAAACATCAGTACCAGATTTGAATGTTTTCGATTTCTTTCTTCCGCTTTTTGTTTGATCTTCTTTCAATATGGCGCTTTTCTTCCTACCTCGACTTTTTCGTTTTCGGCTACCTCGTTTTCGGTTTTGTCGCTTTTGGCTACGTCGTCTACGGCTTCTGCTTCTATTTTTTCTTCGTCTTCGAGCCTCCGTTATCGGCAAACCAAAACCTAATTTAAACCTTCCCCCGTTCTCTTTGATCAAACCAGCTTTCAGTCCAGTTTTTAATGATTTTTTAACACAAATTGATGCATTTTTTAACGGCTTCTTGCACTGATAAATTATTTGATCTAAAATTTTGTCGGGGGGAGAACCATTAGAGTCATTAAGACACGCTATGGTGTCCATAACATCTGCTACAAACGAC
This sequence comes from Agelastica alni, assembly GCA_950111635.1. Taxonomy (NCBI): domain Eukaryota; kingdom Metazoa; phylum Arthropoda; class Insecta; order Coleoptera; family Chrysomelidae; genus Agelastica; species Agelastica alni. Next base: position 3,955,909 of record OX467719.1, on the reverse strand, counting down.
ACCTCTCCTTGGACCATTTTAATGCAGCAAAAGCAGAACTTAATCATTAAACTAATGAAAAGCACTTAAATTTTGAATTTAGCTACTAAATTAATTTGTCAAAATGACATAAAAAATGTACTTGAATTTGTCAGTTTGTTGAATAAGGTTGCCAAGTTACCAGTCAAGAAAAGTCGCATTTTATATTGCTCCAGTGAAATACATCCGTCTTACGAATTTTCGATCAGGCCACGTGTCCTGACGCGAGTTTAACATTTTTTATCCATTACAAAAAAAGTTCACAGCGTGTCATAAGAAGTTATTACTTCAAAAATACCTGAAACTAAAGCAACTGAAGTCGACTTTTATAAATAAGTGTTCAATAAAAAGCTTAACAAAGCTGCTGCTTTGAGATGAATCTATTAATCCACCCTAAACGAATAGCTATTTGTATAACTTTGGGTAGTTTTTAAAGAGCTTAAAGTTATTGTAGGTAGAAATAATTTTTACTTAAAGTCAATTTTACAACCTAAAGGTCCGGGGACATCGGAACCTCGATAATGGAAGTAAAAGTTAAGATATTTGATTGTATTTTAAATTTAAGTGGGTTTTCAAGGTATTAATACCACTTAAATTCTTTACAAGAACACAGTTATATGTAACTAAATTGGTTATTTGAAAAAGGGCTCATCTACTTAACAATAAATTTTACAGTACAAAGAAAAAACATTTTTAAATCTGATTGCGTGCAAATGTTTATTGAGATATAAGCGAAGCTGGTTACAGGATTTTTTTATAGATATTTGAAGAATTTATGACATAAAAATATTTTTATATTTGTTTCATTCCATTCAAAATAAAACGATCAAAATCTGATGTACAGGCTGTTTCGAAATTCACGCGAAAAAATTCAGGAGGTGATTGCCCGTATTGCCCGAAATTGTTGGATTTTTCCTGTAACAAAATTTCCACAACCCACCCCTTCCGAGGCGATCATTTCCAACATTTATTATGAATAGTTTTTAATTCTTGCATTTTTCATCTTTACTGTTTTCCACTCTCAATACGTAGTTTATTACTTTAAAATTATGATATTGTACTTTAAATTTTTTCACCGAATCTATTGGTTTTAGGAAAAAACTTTAAGATTACAAATGTTTTTAAATAATCCGGGATTTTAAGTTATATTTTAATTTCACAAAACTAAATCTCGAAAAAAAAATTTAATATTAAATATGGTAAGGGAAATGCTAATTTTGCCCCCTTAAAAATACTCTCTGACGTTTGCGCTTTCCATACTCTTTTGGACTCTGAACACATGTTTCCATTATTGTTTCCCTATAATTTAAATGGTAAACACTCAATCACATGTACACTAAACGAATGTAAACAGTAAAACAGTATCAAGTTATACAATTTTATTAACTTATAAGGCGAGTTTATACAGCAAATAAAATAAAATAAGGAACAAAATAAAATAAAATAAGAAAGATAAACATGTCCGAAACTATGAAAGCGTTTATACGAGAAATAAGATAAAATAAGAAATAAGAATGAGAACAAAAGATGGCAAACTTTTATCTTTTCGTCTTATTTTATTTTATTTTGTTTAAAAACTGATAATGCGCGTGATCCTGTTGTTCGCTGCCAATGCCATCATAAACCGTACCATGGTATGATTTTTTTTGTTCTGGGCAACTGTCAGAAAATATGTTGTCACGTGCCTATTTTTTCCCATCTACCGTTTTATTATTAATTGTGTCTCTGATAGTCTGGTGCTTGTAAATAGTTTTGCATACCGTATTTTGTTCGTTGTAAATAGTGTTGCATACGTAGTAGGGATAGGATTTAATTATTAATGGCTGTGACATTTTTGGTTAATTGGAGTGGGAGTCTTCGTTATTAGATTTCGCCTTGATTGTTGGCCTCGATTGTCGTGTGTTGTCAGCTATATTATTGTTTGGTTTGCTTTTCTGTGTGAATGGGCTGGCTATCAACACGGACGAGCGCGATTAGGAGTTGGGAACATAGTTTTGCAAAGGTTGGCTGACGCGTGTCCCGGGTCATTTTTCTGATATCCGGCCTGGGAGTGAGCAGTGGTTAAGAGTCGCTTGGTGTCAGTTGTGGAGGTCGGGTGAGAGTTTTTGGAACGATTTGATATTAATACGTGAGCAGAACTTCTACGGTTCTTTCTTTCATATCTGGCTGTATTTGGGCCATCTTAATTGGATTTTGAAGAAAAACCATTTAATTTTTAACTTGACCATTCTGTATATTTAAACGACGTGACTTATTTTTGACACCGCGATTAAGTTTGGTTTTAATTTATTAATATGGTACACTGTTGAAAACTATTTATCGCATTGGATAATATGCCGAGTCTGAACTTTGATTAAAGTAATATTCTCAATAGTTCTTTGTGTCCAAGTAAAAACGTTTATTCATACTTATTTGTAAATATCCTACAATATTGCTATTTTGAAGGACAGCCATCGTAAAAAGAATTATTTTTAAAATAAGCTCGATTGTTTTAACAGTGTGAATCTTTAAAAATACTACTTGGTGTTTCTGTTTCTTGGATCATCGATGACGTCTCAATGAAGTTTTCAATTGGTTACGTAGTATTGAGTTTAATTGTATCAACTTATCAGTTATTATGTGCTTGATCTAAGTGTTTTCAATAGTTTAAAAGTAACAAATTATTTTCATTAAATTTGTACCGCTCCAAGTTGAATCCGAATTTATACATTACTGAATATACTTTATGTAGTTATTGTTAGGGTTTCAAATTATTATTTTTGTTGCAAGTCCATTTATTTTGTATTTTTTTTGTTAATCTTTTGCTATCAGGAATTCTATATAAAACCAATTATTTTTAAAATTTTAAATATTGTGAGCATTTTTTTTTGTTGTTTTTAATTCTCTTTTGTACCTCATTAGGTTTTTATTATTGTCTGAAAGACTGTTATAATTAATTTAAATATTATTTTAAGAAAAGTGTATTAAATTCGTTTAATCCACTTTACAAAAATACAGAATTTGTTGTAAAAAATCAGAACATCATTTTTACTTAATTAATATATTGCAGTAATTGTAAATATAGTTTTATTTATCTAGTTCACCATAATTATTTGTTGTTTATCGTGTGGCTCTGCTAGTGCCTACTAGACATAGGGGTTTCCGGCTTGTACCGTCCAAGTCGGTGGCGCATCTCACTTTTATATTTTTTTCTTCTACCCTCTACGGCTGAGCTCGGGCATAATTTGCCAATAGAGAGACCACTGGCAGAGTACTCTTTGTGACGCAAATGAAAAATTTCTTGTACTGGAATCAAATACAAGAGTCATAACATTATCCTTCTCAGGGCAAAGCTTTTTTATCTCTTTTGGTATTAAAAACTTGTTTACTCTACGCTTGAACCATAAGTGAAGCAGCAGCAACACGCTTGGAATTATCATTTAAATGAGGATGTATCACCTTTTGACCGTATTTATCCTACTAAGATTGTCTCTGGTGCCCTTTTCCAAATAACCGATTAAATCACAAAATTTGTTTGTATACATTATTTAAAAAAAATTGTATATACTTTTTAGACACCCTCGATGGCAAACTTGTTAAAAAACATAAGTATTCTAAGCATTTTAAAAGATTTTGTTAAAGAGAGGCCGAATAATACTAGAAGGTACCTGTTCCTCATCATCGGAATACATTTAGTAGGAGGTTTCTCTGGTGGCGGTACGGCACTACACTCCTTGTTCTTAAGAGCCAAACTTCACTGGACGTTAACCAAATCAACTACAGTCAGCAGCATTACCACAGTCAGCTTCATGGTGGGCACGCTAATCGGAACATTCTTTTTGTACAAAATACTTAAAATAAAAGAACTTCTTTTGGCATTAATGGCTTGCGTAATGGGAACTGTGGCAAATTTGTTAAATGCTTTAGCTACCAACGATTACTACATTTATGCTGGTAAGTTTTTTCGGGGATTCATTGATAGGACTATAAACTTTATGTTTGGACAAAAATTATATCACTGGCATTATGTACATTTAAAGATATCTCAAAAAGATATCCAGGACACTACCACTATGCTACTTGACATTATCTGATTTATTTTCTATGTTATTTTCATCATCCATCATTTCCTGTTCGGTGTACAACTAACCTAACCAGATTTTATTCCAAAGACATTGGGATAATTTTTTATCAATAATTTTTGTATTGCAGGTTATGCCATTTGCTTGTTTGGTGGAATGTCAGGTTTAATGTTGAGAACGTTGGAATCTTACATACTAGCTCCTGAAGAGATGGGAAAAATTTTCGCTGTTATAAGTATTTTGGGTAGTCTAAATGCTTTGCTATCTAATGTAATATACACTCGAATTTACAATGCCACTATCAAAATTAACATCGGTTTTTACAATTTCGTTTCATTTGGAATACATCTTGTCGAAATCTGCATGATATTGTAAGTAATTTTCAATAATTTCACGTCAAAGATACAGATTAACAGCCTCAGTTTAAAAATCTTGAATACATACATATAGTCATGCCTTTTTTCCTAAGAGGTAGGCAAAGATTAATTCTTTTCATTTACTACGGTTCTTACACACATGTCTTTCGTTTTTTTTACTTTCATCAGCGCTTTCATACATGCTCGTCGGCTGCTGGCACCCTTGACCTGGCTGTTGGAATCACAGATTAATTTCAACACTTTGTTAATTTCTTTTGTTCCAATTAAATTAGTCTCAAGCCGACCCTGAGCGTCTCTATGATTGATTGATATTTTTTCAACCACCGTCACTGACGGTTGTTGAATTCCTATTCATTTCTTTCTTTAAAACAATCTGACCTGATAGAGATATGTTCACCTAGGTCGAACTCTACCGACCCATTTACACTCGCCTTATAAATCTGTTTCGTCAATCTTTTTTCATCCATCTATGCATTTCTTTATCTATCTTTGTAACAACATCTTCTTTCATATCACAGTGTTCCCTTATCTCACTATTCCTCACTTTATCCATCAGAGTTTACTCCGGCTATACTTCATAGACTACTCATCTCCGCAGCGTTGATCCTATTTTCATGCTTCTTCTGCCAAACCCAACATTCACTACCATACTGATAAGTGTAGGGACCAGAACTCCTCTATGCACAGCTAGTCGTGCCTTCTATTAAATTCATCTTTATCATTCTTCTTTTTTCTTGCCACAACTTTTTTTGCCACACCTTTCAAGCCTTTATATTTATTCCTTGCCTTGTTTATATCCTCAATCGTTTCCTTTTGCGTCCTTTGATTGGCTTTTGTAGCCAACCAATCCAACCAAGCTTTTGTCTTTTCTGACACTGCTTTTAAACCTTTACACATATATTCTTTAAATACATCCTTTCCTTCTTTAACATACATTACACACATGGCTTCCATAATTCTTTTACATCACATGCTTCATCTAAACTTTTTGATCATTCTCATTTTTATATAATCTAGTACACTCATTGGTTCCTGTACACGATGCCGCCATCGTTTAAAGGAATCTCTTATTCGGCTTATTACCAGGAAGTGACCAGTGTCAATGCCGTCACGGTGGTATGTCCGAGTGTGCATCACTTTCTTTCTCGATCTTTCATCCACAATCACGAAATCAATTATACTTTTCGTGCATCATTCTTATTTTGTGTACAAGTGTATTTTTTTATGATTAAACATGGTGTTTTTACTGCAAGATTTCACTCCAAACAAACTTCAGGCAGAATATGTGAAGGAGGGACCAACTAGATGATAAAATAACTGGAAATAGTCTGGACTATTTGTCTCCTATGACAATATTACAATAAAAATGTTGGAACCAGAGGACTTAACTCAAGATTTCGTAGTATTTTTTTGGTTTTTCTCACTAGCAAAAATTTTAAAACATGCATAATAACATAATTGTATTAATTATTGTACTTGTAATTAATATTCTATTATTTTCTTAGATATCTCCTGAGACTGGATATTCCGTACTATCAGAAAACTCCGGAAGAGCAGGCTGATGCTGGTAAATCACCGAAAAAGTTAAGCTTAAATGTTAACAACGAGGTGGGAAGTAATGACGAAAAAAAAGCAGCCAAAGAACGAGTATGATAGATGTTACTAGCATTACGACTAGTATATCATTTGAAAAAATATGAACGACGCGATTTCAAAAAATAATAATGACACACCTAAAATCTGAATTAATTTTAATAAAATTTGATTTAATTTAATTAAAATTTCTCTACTACGTCATATTGATTGTATATCTATTTTAAGGTTAAGCTTTTCAATGTCTCCTATTAGTCCCCTGTCGGAAGGTACTAAAAATCGCCCATCGTGGGACATAGTTAATGAAACTTTTACACAATGTTTGTGAGGTGTTGTTGGTGTTAAATCCAAGTTTTTGTGATAATGTGGAGCTCGAGCCAAGATCAGGGGGGCCGAAACACCACGAAATTTTTTATCGTTTTTCGGTTTTTGGCCTATAACTTTTTTTTCTTATATTTTGCGGCTAAAGTTGTTTAAAACTTTTAAAAGAAAAATAAATTTTCTACAATTTGTACTAACTCAACTTATTTTTTCACCAAATAGTAACTAAGATACAGTGACTGAAAGAAAAGGCAACTTTTTTATATTGGTCTAAAATGGCTAAAAATGCAATTTTTTACTCGATATTTCTCGATTAATTTTTGGTATTCGTCGGCGACAAAGAATCTCATATAAACTTTAGGAAATTGGATGGTTGAACATGGAAAAAAGAAGGGTATTTCACGCAGTTTGTCTATTCCATGAAATAATTATAACAAAAAAGCTTTCCTATTTACATAGAAAAATTACATATCGTACTGACATTCACAATTTGAATATTCGAAATAAAAATTTGCTCGCATTGCCTAAATTTAAAACAAAAGTATTTAGACGGTACCAACTTTGTCAAAGGTATAATTCTGTTCCCACCTCACTTAAACAATTAAATTCCATTAAATTCAAAAATAAATATAAAGAGTATTTGTTTGACTGTAATTAAAGTAAATTATTGAAATCTTGTAGAAAATAGGTAAACTACATTTTTATGTTATTCGTATTCAAATTATAAACAATAATTATGTAACGATCACAGGTTTTGTTTTCTTTTTTTTTTCTCATTTTGATTTTCAGGGTTAAGTGGAAGAACATTTTCTGTGATGCATAGCATTGCAGACAATGAACTTCGCCCTTTATTTCTTGACAACTTATTGCAAATGTATCAATTATGTTTTATGTTTATTTTATGAAATAATAAAGAAGATATTATTATTATTATTTACTCAATTACTTACCTAAAACATTATATCTAACTGTATAATGATTGGAAGGGGTTGACTTTTAAAAATCCATGACACCCCTCAACGTCTTTGCTTTTTCTTTTAAGCGCTGTATCTGAAAAAATAAATTTAAATAATGTAAATTGTAGAAAATTAAATCTTCTTTTAAAAAGTGTTGAGACTTTAACCGTAAAATGTAAGGGGAAAAAGTTATAGACCAAAAACCAAAGGAAGGTCGAACATTTCGTGGGTTTTCGGCCCCCACCCCCATCTTAGCTCGAGCTCCACAAGGTCAGAAACTTGGATTTAACACCGTTAACATTGTGACGTAAAAGTCATTTTGGTTATAAAAATATAATGTTTTTTTTTTATTTATTTTGTTGTATTATTTATTCCGTCAAAGAATTGTTTATTATGTTAACGACGGTGAGGGTTATTTTATCAAGAAATATTTTTTTCCGTACGACATTTTTTCGGGATATTTTGTCGTGAGAAATTTTGTCGGGGGATGTTTTGTCGTGGGATATTTTGTTGGTGGCTAAAAACGCGTGGAATCAAATAAAAGATAGGGTAAGAGTGTTTTCATCAAGAGATTAACTGGAATTTCCCGTAACTATATCCAATATTTTTCGCTAGTTAAAAAACTATTTTAATATTTTTATAGGTATTTTTTTTCAATTTAAAACTTTTGACATTTATTTAAATTTAATTTTAATTTGGTATTATCTATTATGCATTTTTTTGTTAGTATAAATTTTATTTATTGCATGGGAACTCTATAAGTGGTAATTACATTAACTAAAACAAAAATAACGGCGATGTAGTTTGCCACCCGTCACGTCTTGTTTGCCATGGGGGCGAAAAGTGGATTGCAGATAGTCACTTTGCTACTTTGAATGTAAGAGGTGAGAGATTTACAACATTATGAGGGAAAGACGGATCGATGTTATTTGTGTGAATGAGCCCAAGCAGAAAGGATGCGAAACCACTACGAATGGACTGTATACACTGCACTGGTCAGGAGTTCCGAAAACCAGTTGTTGTTATACTTTCTGCTAAAATTGACATTGAATGTGTGTACTTTTCTGGGTAAGGTTGAAGGTTGGTCTTGATCGCATCATTTTACTAGTGATTTATGCCCCATAAGAAAAAGTGTGGCAGATATTCTGAAAAAGTTGAACCAAAATAAAAGAATAGTAATGCCAAGTAATTTTAATAGTTGGGTAGGAGTAAAGCGTAATGGATATGATAGTGTTTTGAGGTCATATTAGCATAATCTGAAGAGGAGTTGCAGGCGATGGTTAATATTATGTATAATACCTTAAAAATCAAAGGGATGAAAGTAAGACAAAAGTAATAGTTTTTCTCTAAGGCCATTGGCTTCTACAACAATAACATATGTGTTATCTATTGATGAATGGATATGATTCCTTAAATATGTTTGATCCTAATACATCATTTAACAGCTGACAACCAATTACCAAGATCCTAATACATTAATCAACAGCTGAAAACCAATCACCAATTTCAATATTCAGTATCCAACAGGCTGAGACCAATGAGGAAGCTGCAATAGAATAGCTTTTTTATAAGTGGGCTCTGCTCCTCTAACTCGATATCGCGAATGTCATGTTCATTATGATGAACTGTCATCTCGACTATTCGATTACGACAATAAGATGGAAAATTTAACTAGTGATAGTGATGGTCTGCGATGGTCGTAGAGAAAGTATAGTCTTATACTCGCGTATAATGGCTATTATTCTCTCGTATGATTCCAAAACTCGCCTGCGGCTCGTTTCGAAGGAGTGGAACAAGTGAATAAGTTTGTATACTTGGGTTCAAAATTTAAAAGAGATGGAATGTATGACTATGACATTAAGCGAAGGGTGTTGGCTGTGCGTGGAAATCGCTACACTTATGTATGGAAGTGAATGTTGGGTTTGGCAGAAGAAGCATTAAATTAAGATCAATGCTGCGGAGTTAAGTAGTCTGAAAAGAATAGCTGGAGTGACTCTAATGGATGAAGTGAAAAATAGTGAGATAAAAGAACGCTGTGGTGTAAAAAATGTGGTTTCAAAGATAGATAAAGAAATGCTTAAATAGTTTGGACACGTAGAGAGGATGGATGAAAAAAGATTAACGAATCAAATTTATAAGGCGAGCGTGAATGAGCAACGGCGAAGGTATCTTGATCAGATCAAAATTATTTTGAAGAAATGTCAAGTCAAGAGTGAAAGGAAGTGGTCTCTGACTACGTGACTATATTTACACACAGTGCCAAAAGTTTTAGTGATAAATTTGATACCACGAAGATTTAAACTATTGTAAGATGGTTTAATAGCCTTTTCTCGCAATCTTTATTGGCATAAAACGAATTTAATTTGTCAATATACAGGACGATTTAAAAAAGTATTGGATATGTTTTATTAAACAATTTGGTAATTACATCTTACAATTCATCATCATCAATCGACCAATCGCGTCCACTGCTGGACATAGATCTCCCGTAGCTTTTTCCATCCATGCCGATCCTGTGCTGCCTCTATCCAGTTGGTCCTTATCCTTTTGATGTCGTCGGTCCATCTGTTGGTGGGTGGCCTCAGCTTCTGTATGCGTCTTGGCGTCTTACAATTACCACAACATAAATTACTAATACAATGTATTACTACCTCTCGCGTTAATGCAAGCTTGAATCCTCTCCATGCTTATAATTAACTCGTCGTTGGTATGGAAGGGTAGGTTTTGGCATTCTTCTACTGCAACTCTTATTAGATTCTGCCTGGTCATTGCTGGCTGTCTAAAAATTGCCCTCTTAAGCATATCACACGCATGTTCGATGGGATTTAAGTCTGGTGACAGAGGGGGCCTCTCCATATGGTCGATTCCTTCCTCCTCTAGGGAATTACGAACAGCATAAGTTCTGTAGGCATTATCATCCAAAAAAACAAAATGCTCTCCAACTGCTCCTCTCCATAGTCGAACATGTCTCCGGAGAATGTGTCCGAGCTAAAACTGAGTGATGCAAAACTTTTGGAACTATATATGTATGTGTGTATGTATGCATGAGATCTTGTCTAAGGAATTTAAAAGATTTCGATACATCAATCATAAAATATATTTAATCACACCTATTTACATTAATTTGATATTATCTTAACTGATACATAAAAAATAATTTATATAAATGAGATACATACAACAAAACTTAAGATTTTTATTGTGTAAAGAAAAGTGAAGGAATATTTGTTAAAAACTGCATCAAAATGGCTAAAATGCCGTGGTATAAATATATCACTGTAGAAGTACCTTTACTAATGTGTACATTCGCTATGATGTTACAAAGTAAGTAGTTTCTTATTAAAGGAAGATTTTTCATTTCTTTTTATGATAATTATTAACGTATTGGCAAACATTTTTAGTATCTAAATAATTACTGTCGACTTACATAAAATGCAATACGGTTTTTCTATTAATAAATGATTTCTTAAAGGGAAAACCTTTTATGTGCTGCCACAAATTTTTATTATGAAAAATAGTTTCTGAGGATAACGTGGAAGTTAAATAGGGATTTTACCTTCTCGTTTCTTTGGTTTAAGGAAGGTTTTTGATCAGTGCGTATGCTACTAAATGCGCCATTTGAAGATATCTTTAAATTTATTTTTACAACATATTCCTAAAGTTTTCGTGGCAAAAATTGTTCTATATAAAAATGAAAAAATGTTTGTATGAATGTATGTATTTATATCCTTCAAAGTTGTTTTATACATACCAGTGGAGATTTTAGTGGAAAAAAACTTACTACGATAGGGGTGGGTAGGGGATGATATATAAAAACTGTTAAAAACGCCAATATTAGTGTCAAATTCGTAGTTTTCAAGATCGCTGAGTTTGATTGTAATACCTTCAATGTTGTTAGCACACCTATGAAATGGGTGGGAGAGAAATGAAATGTAAAAATTATTAAAAACGGCTGATATTAGTATCAAATTCATTGTTTTTGTGGTGGCTGAGTTTGATCGTGATATCTCCAATTTTGTTAGCACTCGTACGAAAGGAGTAGGAAGGGGATGGAATAACAAATCTTTTAAAATCGCTTTATTGGTGTCGAATTTATAATTTTCGGCGTAGCTGAGTTAGATAGTAACATTCCCAAAGAAGGCAAGCCATCGTTCAGGCAGCACAACGTCTGCTGTGTCCGCTAATCATTACTAAAATTTAAACCTAATAACGTTATTTAATTTTAATGAAAAGCTAATTTATTCAAAAATTTAAAACTGCCGAAGTTTCTTTATTTTTGACTTTATTGTTTACTTAGTTATTTTTTAAACAGACTGTAAGAAAGCATGACAAACTGATTGAAGGGGTAAGTATGGAACAAGTTATTGAGGACCTGCATACCTTTATGAGCAGCCAGAACGTGTCAAAAAAGGCACGACTGGCTATACATAAAGGAGTGCTGGTCCGAACACTTATGGTAGTGAATGTTGGGTGTGGCAAAAGAAGCATGAACGTAAGATCAATGCTATGGAGTGACCCTGATGGATAAAGTGTGACACGAAAAGTTTGTGGTGTAAAGGAAGACGTAGTTATTTAAAAAATGCTTAATCAGTTCAAAATTGTTTTAAAGAAAGGCATGATCAAGAGTACCAACAATCGACGAGCATGCATGAAAGTGCTAATGAAAATAGCAGAAGAGAAAAACATGTGTAAGAACTGTAGCAATTGGAAAGAAGTGGTTTCTGCCTGCCATCGTCATCATATCTGGCTTTACAACCCCTGATGGGTTTTCGCCGAATCCACCACACGTTTCCATCTTTCTCTGTCCAGCATAATTTCCAGTCCTTATAAGTTTATGGCTCTTAGTTTTTTTTTGCGATGTTGTCTCTTCATCTAAGCCGTGGTCGACCTATTGGACGTTTTTCTTGTGGAGCCGTTTCCCACACAAGCTTTACCATTCTTTTATCCGGCCACTGTAGTATCTTGGCCTTTACCTCATTTAGTATGTTACCACCCGCATACAGTTCTTTGAGTTCTTGGTCGGTTTTTATACGGTATATTCCTGTTGTTCCTTCTCTAGTTGGACCAAATATTCTCCTCAGCATTCGTCTTTCGAATATCTTGAGTCTATCTTCGTTTGCAGCGGTTAGTGTCCAGGTCTCGCAACCATATGGTACTATAGGTTTTATGATTGTACTGTAAATGTTTAGTTTCCTTGATTTCATTAAATGCAGCCCAGGATAGCAATAAGTATGCCGAAATTGTTGCCGACCTTGATTGAATGGAGATGGCACCTAAAAAAGAAGAATATTAGTGTACTAAATACCAAAATAATTTTTTTTACATTGCCGTTAAATTATCTGTAATTGAATCTATTTTATTACAATAATACTTATTATCGATGTCCTTGTGCAGTAAACAAAGTCATGGAGAGAGAAAAATTAACAATACAAAAATTCCATAATTTTATTATCCTTTAAAAAATTGTGTAAAACAATTGAATTATGTTAATGTCAATAGACAAATAATCGCGTTACAATCAACTTAAAACGAATATTTTAAGATCAAGATTGCATAATTTAGATAACACAAAAAAATTAAAAAACCAATTTATGCACTACCTTAATTATTAAATAAAAAAATTTTTGTCCATTATGGGAACCCAAGACATCGTTCGAGATCTGGGTTATAGGATGGATTTGGTAAAGATCCAACTAAATCATAGAGGTCTGTGGAATAATATGGGCGTGGTAGAAATCCGACTAAATTATAGAGGTCTATAGAATAGAATAATATGAACGTGGTGTAAATTGTTTTTCCAGAACAGCAAATATCAAAAAGGAAGTTAGACAAGGGTGTATTTTATCACCTCTTTTGTTTAATATATATATATATATATATATATATATATATATATATATATATATATATACGGAATGTTTAATGAGAGAGATACTTGCAAACAGACCACATAACATTGCCAACTGTGAAGTGGCAGATTGTAGATTGTAGGGTGGTTCGTGAAGGCTATGCTGCCTCTCAAGCACTTTCACCTATCAGATCTTTTGTGCATAACCCTTAATCTATTCGAGGCCCGGGATTCCGAGACTTCGAGTAAAGTTTCTGATATCGAAGTGCTTTAGGAAGGCCCCTTCCAGAAACTTGAGCCTCTTGCAGAAAAGCGCTGGGCACTCGCAAAGCGAATGTTCTGCAGTTTCAGCGAAGTTCTCGCATTAGCGGCAATTATCACTCTCTGTTTTGCCCATCTTTTTCAGGTGGTACCTTAGAGGGCAGTGTCCAGTGAGGAGTCCCGTCACCAGTTTCAAGTCTTTCTTGTCCAATTTGAGAAGCTGTTTAGCTTTCCTTGGCGAAAGACTTACTAGCATTTTCGCTTGCCTTTGTCCTGGCACTTTATGCCAGTGAGATTTTATTTCATCTGTTTCCCAACGTCGAACCTCTTCTTTTAAGTGTGCTTTGGGAAGTCCACAGAAGTCCAGTTGTCTCAGGGACTGTTTACAGTCGCAAGTCAGCTTAGACTCACAAGTGTATGATTTCAGAGCTTTTAGTGCTTTTAGTGGTAGATCAGTTTGTATATCTGGGTGCCCTTATCCACTCCTCCGGCAGCTGCATGATACATAAAATTTGGAAAGATCAATATATATCCATCAATACCAAAAAATCACCGGTCCATGCCCTAGTGTTCTCCATTTTCTGGTACGCTTCCGAGACATGGGTTATGAAGGCAGCCGACAGGCGTAGGGTCTACGCCTTTGAAATGTGGGTATGGCGAAGAATGCTAAGAATACCGTGGACGGCACATCGCACCAATGTGTCAGTGTATCAGCGCGAATACTGAACTTCTTCGGACATATAACTCGTCACGACAACATTGAGAGACTGATTGTCCAGTGCAAAAGGAAACGCGGACGTTCCCCATCTAGATGGACAGACATTAGAACTGCTGCTGACCGTGAGAGATGGCGAGAGACTGTAAGAAGAGTTCTGAGTAATAACACCTGACATTAACTTGTGATCACTACACGTCGTTGTCGACGTTAGACTAAGGAGAAGAGCAGAGCTCTGAGATATATAGTACACGTGGCAGAAATCTGACAAAATTGAGAAGGTCTGGAAAATAGAGAGGATGTGTCAAAAATTCGACTAAATCATGCATTACCGTTTTGGTGCAAAATAATTTTATACGATTTTCTTCGTTTCAGTGGCTATTATAATGAATCTCTATATTTACCGAGCATGTTACACGATACTGGATTACCCTAAAGACGAGTGTGCGCAGTTGGGTAATAAAGATAATAACATAACTAACACATTGGAACCGCTCGTTCAACCAACTGCAAATAGGATATATATGGTGGAATCTACCATTAGATCCACGGTTCCTCTTCTGTTTTGTATGTACGTCGGAACGTGGTCGGATAAATTTGGAAGAAAACCATTTATGTTGCTATGTCTTATAGGTAGGTCGTTTTGGTACTCCAACTAAACGAATTATTAATTACACATTTGTTTATTTTAGGTCTTACTCTTAGTGTTATTATTATTACGCTAGTGGTTCATTTTGAAGACCTTTCTCCTTGGTGGTTTATAATAACTAGCATACCTTCTATATTAACTGGTGGTTTTACATCATTGCTGCTTATATTTTCCGCTTACATAACTGATGTTACTAATTCAGAAAACAGAGCGATTAGGTAGGTACTGCCCATCATTAGTTTTGTTGTCATGTTGAGTACAAGTGATAAATATAGAATTTATTTTTAAGTATAAAATAGAATATACAACTTGCATAAAAATATAGAGTGTTACATAAAAGTGTTGTAGAGTAAAGTTTATTCTTGTGATTTACTAAATTTTATTAAATAATTTTGAATTAGTTGTTAAAGTGCATTATTCCTATTGCCACTGGATCACGCTCAAAGAGTATTTAACATTATAGAAAACTATAATACTATTATATAATATACTATTATATACTAGTATATAATACTCTAAAAATTCTTGACAGCGAAAATAAATATAAAATGTATAAAACTGATTTTTAAAGTACCAGCTAATTTCACTGCATGTTAACCTATACTATAGGCATATGTGGGTCGATTATATAGTCAGAAAACAACTACACTCCTGGCTATATGCCTACGACGAGCACTGAATTACATCTGATAAATAATCGTGCATAATCCCATTTCGGGCGATATGTAGTCTCTTGTCTCTTCGAAGGGCAAACATGAGTTTGTCAAGACCTACCATATGCTGATAAGGGACAACACCCCGAAACCGGTCCACAAGTGGTCACTTCGAATGGATAAATTTATTAATTCTCTCTTTTACTTTACAAGCATCTGCATATCTTCGTATCAACAGGTTTGAATCTATTCAAAATCACTTCTTAACCTGTGCCTTCAAAATGGGTTATGAACAGGGTAATTATGATTATGAAACTATTAAGTCTTTTAAATCTAGAATTTTTATATGTACGTAGGAATATTAATGATCTAGTATTTCTACACAAAATTTTATCTGGTAAAACAAATTGTAATGAACTAGTATCATCGCTGTCCATACATGTACCATTAAGGTTGACACGTAATGTTGTCTTCTTCACGATACCCCATCATGGTTATTTTAATCCACTAACAGTTAGTGGAACTTAGTGACTAATTAGATGTATGCGTGTGTACAATAATCATAACCATAATTGTGATATTATACATACATCTATTTCACAATTTATAAAACAAATGTGTCAATTACGCCACAATTAATACTATAGTTGTTTTGTATTTAACATTTTAAAAAATTAAGCAGACGGAACAAGCTTATTATTTTTGTTTGCAGATTATCAATGTTTGAAGTTATTTTGGCCACATCCTCGTTTTCCGGCAACATGTTATCATCTTATTTATTATATGCTACAAGTTACCAAACGGTGTTTATTATATCGTCTTTGCTTATGGGTTCAAGTTTTGTGTATAGCATGTTTTTTATTTCTGAATCCTTGGAGGCGAAAGAAAAGGTAATAACATAAATACAACTTCTGCTTGTAAAGCAATTTTGTTGCTCCATAATACTTATTAAATAATTGTTTTTTTTTGTAGGTACCAAAATTAAAAGATCTCTTCAAATACATCAGTTTTAAAGACATCATTGAATGTACTTTCAAAAAACGAGAACACAACGCTAGAGCTTACATTTGGATGCTGTTGGGAGTAATGGTAATTTCTGGAGTTACGATGGGAGAGATGAATGTCATTACGCTCTTTTTAAGAGCCAAATTCCATTGGACCTTACCGAAAATAACACTGGTTAATAGCTTGGCAAGTGTGGGAAACATATTGGCCACTGTAATCGGCATGTCTTTCCTTTATAAAATAGTCAAGATTAAGGAAGTACCGTTGGCGCTCGGTTCCATCATTTTGTGTACAATTGCCTCCATTTTACGGGGTGTTGCTACCAACGACGGTTTCATTTACGCAGGTGAGTGTACTAAGTATAATAAAGGTGCTTCTAAAAGGGCAATCTTTTAACTGCAAAATGTGGCTACAAAATTGGCAACTATAGCACAGCCATCACGACAACATTTATTGCAGTATGTGGCTCGGAAATATATATTTTTGGACAATATTGTTTGAAATAGTATGGACCATAAATTTGTTCCAAAGACACAATTGAGCAAGAATGGCTGACGAAATTATACGCGTCTGATTTAAAGATGTCAAAAAGTGGTTCAAATTTTAATTAAATCCTTTCACTCATTATACAAAGTATAATATAACAAAAGAGTACTGTTAGATTTTGATAAAGTTTGAAGTGAACAATATTTTTTTCTTCAATACACCAAAATTCAGATTAACCTCTAAACCAAAGCTACCGAATTTCTATTTATACCTATAATAATAATGGTCAAATGCCATGAAGTTACAGGAGTAGGAGCATTTCTCTGCAGGGCAGCACACCGAGCAGCTGATGAACTATCTTTTCCCCACCGTCAGGCAGATACAAGCCAATAAGCTTGACGTAGTCCTCCTAACTAGGACAATGTTCGTGATCAAACCGAACAATGCCTTAAAAGAAGAGGAAAAACGGACAAAATATAGTGACCTTTTCTTCGAACTCCGCATACTTTATCCAGACCATTCTGCTGAACTAGTAATCCTGATAATAGGCTCCCTCGGTGGTACCCGCCACACACGGCTCTAGGAACTCCAGAAAATATCAGTTTGCCGACAAAAGGCACACGTTTTAGCTGGGGCAATGCAGAAGGCCGTCATCCTGGGATCATTGCGTCTGCTCATGGCACACGATATTCGGTCCCAGTGATCACTCACTTCACGGCGTGAGACAATTAAGAGAAGAAAACTGCTGTACATGGGAGATGTCATAAGGGGAGAAAAATATCAAATGCTACTAATAATTATGCAGGGAAAAATCCAAAGCAAAAGATTTATAGGAAGAAGACGAAATTCATGGCTAAAGAACCTTAGGGATTGATTTAGATGCAGTAATAATGAACTATTTAGAGCTGCAGTCTCAAAAATAATAATTGCTATGATGATTGCCAACCTTCGAAGCGGAGACGGCACCTAGAGAAGAGAAGAAAAAATCATAATTACAAATTAAGTCCCTGAAAGGCGTCTAAAATTGAACCCAGAATAAGTTTCACAATAAATACCTATTCTAAGAGATAGCACCTACCAGTCTTGGCAGGTATGTTACAATCTTTCAGGCTGAAGTATTCTCTATCGAATTGTGTGCAAGAGAGTTGACCAACAGACCTCTAGCAAACAAAAACATAAGTATAATATCAGACAGCCAGGCTGCTTTAAAAGCACTGAGCTCCAACAAGATAAATTCTAAACTTGTATGGAATTGCACCTTGGTGCGAACAACAGGGTGACCCTACTGTGGGTACCTGGGCACCAAGGGGTGGAAGGAAACGAAAAAGCCGACACCCTTGCAACCCTTGCACCCACAAGTGCCGCCAAAACAATTATTTCGGACTGGGCGGAGAGGAAAATACTCACGTACTGGTCCGACATACCAGGGCTAACCCACTCGAAGGCGTTTTTACCGTTACAACCATCGAGAAACACAACTAAACAGATCCTAAAATGGAGCAGAAATGACCTGCGTATTCTAACAGGACTGCTTACGGGACACTGTCGTCTGAGATACCACCTCAGAAAGATAGATCTGAACCAACAAACGGACTGTCGGTTCTGCTGCGTGGAAGACGAAACTGCTGAACATATACTATGTTCATGCCCCGGCCTGTGAAGAATAAGGTTCAACATATTTGGTTACACTAACCTAGAACCTACCGATTTTAAAAAAATCTCACCCTATACAACCATGAACTTCGTAAGAAGCGCTGGATTGTGCGGTGAACTGTAGCCTCTAGGGGTGAGCCACAATAGACCTACTAAGGGTCGCGGTGGAGGGGCGACCACGCCCCACTTACATGATACCTAACCTAACCTAACCTAATAGATAGCACAAAATATCTAATATCGTTTATCAGGCCTGACTCTATTGTGAAATAATAATATTAATAACAAACACGACGAAGTTTAATGATAAAAAGATAATTGTTAAACATTTCTTTAATTACGTTTATTGTTGTTTTTCTTTCAGCGTATGCCTTGATAACGTTTCGAGGAATTTTCGGTATTATGACCAGGACTCTTTTGACGTATCTAATAGCGCCTGACGAGATGGGAAAATTCTTTGCCGTGCATACTATATTGATGGGTTTAACAGATACACTATCAAATTTAACGTATACGAATGTTTACAATGCCACTTTGGAAACTAATGAAGCAGCTTTTAATTATTTGACAGCCGGTATTTACGCCGTAGTATGCGTCATCGTTACGTAAGTTTATCATTTTTATTTATTCTACCCCTTTATTTTCCCCCTACTACTAAATAAAATCTCCTTGAATGTTTTGGAGTTTATCCATTGACAAAGTTTTTTTCTATAGTGTTGATAGATTCATTAGGACGTTTCTCTAACATGTTGATACTAGTTTTATGGGTGGACGTTTAAAAAATGACTTCATCGCTCGTCTTAAATCTCTTTCCTCGAAATATCCTTTTGAAACTTACTGTAACCTTAGAGGCTAGATACGATCGTTAACAATCATAAAACCAACGACAAATAGTCCAGCGTAGGCCTTTAAATCGAAATTTTTGGAAAAAATACAATATTTGAAGTGAAAACTTCAGAAAGGGTTTAGAAGCAATGGTGACGTCATAACTTCTTTTTCTATATGTCTGTCAAAAGTGGCCTCGAGCTGACAGCTCATTTTAATTAGGTTATTTGTTATTCGATAATTTAAATTTACAACTTATGAAATTTTAATTTTTAATATTACATACAAATAATCTTGAAATCCAAAAAAACTACAGTTCTTTCATAGTTTTAAGTTTTCTCTTTTGTTTATGTATGTTTCTCTGAAGTATTTAAAAAAGACGAGTGAATAACCCCGAGAAGGGTTAGATAAAATAAAGTTTTTGATGTTTGTTTAAAAGAAGTAAGCGCTAGAAAAAAAGACGAGCATGTATGAACGTTAATGAAAGTAAAAGAAGTTATTTTTTTTATTTAGCTTATGACTTTCAACATACACATAAATCATTAATTACAAAGGTGCGTCATAAAACATCTGTCAAATACGTCGTAAATGAATGTCGAGACCTTGCAGCCACACTCACATTCAGGTGACGATTTCAAACCCCACTTGTACAGAAAGTAATTGCAGTAACCATGGCCACACCGCATCCTGTTTAGTAATACCCATATCCTCCGAGGCAGCTCTAGCTCGTGCTTGAAGTAATCTAGTAAGAGGAGCTGCCATTCTACGGGAGCCTTCCTGCACCATTCAGAGATCCAGATCGTAATGCCATCATAATTGTCGGATAACAGCTTTCTTGCATGCTCTATTGGTGGTTATCTAGATTTCAGTCGTCCAAATTGGATACTTATATCTTGGTGGATGGGGAGGGCTGGATCCAGAAGAATTTTCTTGTACTTACGGAGCAGGTTCAAGTTTCTGCGTATTACGGGTGATTCAATGTGGCTGAGGGTTGGGAGCCAGTACAGAGGGGTAGATTTGACCGAGCCCCTTATAATTTGCATCGTTTGGTTAAGCACCTTGTCTACTATGTTAGTGTGGTGGCTATTCAGCCAGATTGATGAGCAGTACTCTGCCGTGGAGTACACCAGAGAGAGAGAGATAGAGCAGATCTTCTTCTTTAGGTGCCCTGTCCTCCTAGGACGTTGGCAATCATCAGTGCTATCTGAACCTTGTCTACAGCTCGGCGGAACAATGTGGTAGTGCTCACTCCATACCATTGTCTTAAGCTTTTTAGCCAGGATATCTTTCTTCTACCCGGGCCTCTTCGTCTTTCGATCTTCCCTTCTATAATAAGCTTTAAAAGTCGATACTTGTCATTTCTTAAGATGTGACCAAAATACTCCAGTTTGCGCTTTTTTAGTGTAAACAGAACTTCCAGCTGCTCGTCGAGGCGTTGAAGTACCTCGGTGTTACGCACTCTTTCTACCCAGGAGATTCTTAATAGCTTTCTGTACGTCCACATTTCAAAGGCCTCCAATTTTTTGCACATCGCATCTGTCAAAGTCCAAGCTTCCATTCCATAAAACAGTATGCTGAACACGTAACAGCGAAGCACTCGGACGCGCAGAGGCAAGCTTAAATTTCTGCTGCAAAGTACTTTACGCATTTTCAGGAACGAAGCACGAGCTTGTTCTATTCTGGCACGAATCTCCTGCATGCTGTCCCACTTCTCATTTAGTTGACACCCAAGAAATTTAAAAGTTTCTACTCGCTCAATTCGTTGACCGTTAATTGTCAGGTGTCCGTCCACGTTGTTTGATTTGTTAACTGCTAGCCACTTTGTCTTTCTCACGTTCAGGCTAAGTCCGGCAGATGCATAATAGATAATACCAAATTTAAATAAATGTCAAAATTTTTAAATTGAAAGAAAATACCTATAAAAATATTAAAATATTTTTTTAACCGGCGGCACTCATAGGAAAATATTAAATATTACAGAAAATTCCAGTTCATTTCTAAATGGAAACACTCTTACCCTACCTGTTATTTTTTAGCAAATTCCAATTCCAACATATCGAAAATTTACAAAATGTCAAAATCTGACAAATAGAAAAAAACAAATTCTTAATGAATTTACCAAAATTAAACACAAAATATCACTCAGGAACTAATGGCTATTAACCAAAAAATAGTAATTTACTTATTAAGTCCGGAAAATGCTGTTTTTTTAGACAAGTAGAAAAAATTCTAGGACGATCTGTAGACGAGTCCTGGAAGTTTGCAAATCCAAAAAAACTGTTTTCGGACGTGTTGCATGCACTATTTTTTCGACAACCGTATAGAATAAATTAATGAGACACATTTCAGAAGATAGGCACTAACAGAAACATTATAATTCTCATTTGTATAAAAATTTGAGCAATTGCTAATATTGAAGGGAGTCAATTTGTTTAAAATGCTTGGTACATTTCAATGCCTTTTGTTGAAATCAGAACGAGAAGGTAAAGTTTTCGTTTCCTGTCATTTGTCAAACGAGTTAATTGTTTATGTCTATCAATAATACAATAATATGAATAATTTCTTTCGATTTATTGACGCTTATTTCGTTAAATAATTGCAAAAAAATGCGGAATAGGTGAATGATAATGTGTAAATTGTGTTGCAAAAAAGTACGAGGAATTTTAAGTGTTTGATCGAGGTAAAAACTTGTTATAAAAATTACTCTTGAAATGTCCACCATGGTAAATTTAGCACACATTTTATCTAACATCCGTTGAAGCTTGTTATTAACTTAAAGTAGTCAATATTTTTTGTTAGTGGTGCCATCTACGGCGTAAAACGATGAATTTGTTGATTAACTATGTACAGATTAAATGTTTGCGTACTCATGTGACGATGATTTTTAGATTCATGTTGACCCTGAAGTTTCCTTTTTTGCATAAACCACAAGACGGACCGAATTCCGCTGTTGGTGAAGAACCACCAAAGAAGATTAGTTTGAACATCAACAACTTTGAAACTTTGAGCATCAACGAAAAACGCGTCAGCTCGAGATTAAGTTTAGAAATAATCGATACCAGAACCATGTCACTTCGATAGGCCAATCAATTAATATTAATATACTAAGCTAGTTATTTTATAACTGGATTCCATTGTTAATAAGGAAAACAAAAAAGTCTCTATAAACGTGTCTTTTCTTTTAATTTTAGGTACCGTACAAATGCGCGAAAATTACAGGGTGTTTCAAAAATCCATCCATCCATCCCATGGATTTGCGACAAGGTATGTATAACTCCCATAATACACACTACTGGTGTGATGAAAATCCACAAGTCAAAAGAGTAGCAACTTTAGTTAACAAATTAATAGGTTATAACATTTTACCTGGAAATTTAAATGGTGTTATGTACCTGGATTTTTTAAACAATCACTCATTTGAGATATTAGAATATTTATCGCTAAACGAGCGAAGATCGTAATTGGTTGAGTAACCATTTTCCGAATCGATGGATTGGTAGAGGTACACAGTTTGGTCGTATCTTAAGGAAAAAGTCTATGCTACAGAGGTAAATTCACGTCAAGAATTGAAAGACAGAATTCAATGTCAAATTAATGACCACATGGTTGTTCCCCAACCGTTTAGAAGGTTAATGGAATCTTTCGTGAAAATGGAGGACATTTTGAACGCTTACTCTAATTGAATTTTATTTTATGTTCTTAGTCTTTATTTTAATTTTTTTGTTATGATTTTTTGTTTAATTAATAACTTTATCATTAATTTATGCCAGCATCGGTTATTATTTCATAATTTTCAAATCAAAATATTCCGAAAACGGTACACAGTATCGAGTTTTACCAAAAGTACCTTTTTGGTGAAAATTAAATGATGTTTAATTTCATCTGAAATTTTAATTAATAAATCTAACCTTAAAAAAGTTATGCACAATACTACTTGGTACGAACCGTGTAACTAGCGCCCTCTATGAGAGTCAGATATAAAAACAAATTCATGGGATGTATCAGCTTCTTAAACATATTCGCAAAAAATGTGTATTTATTTTTTTTCTTCCGACGCCCTTTATCTTGAATACGGATGGCGTTACGAAAATTTTTAACTTAGCAAACCCCAATTATTTTTCAGTTTTCTACCTATCCTAGAAACGGTGTCACCTTTTTTTGAAACACCCTGTTTAATAAAAATACGTTTGTAATTATTTGTTAGACTTTAAGTGAAAGAAACGATATTATTTATTTGCTGAAATTACACCAGCAAGTATTTATCATGTTATGTTTTCATTCGAAAATAATAAATTATATTTTTTCAATCTGATCTTGTATCGCGAGTGTAAAGATACCGCCATCTACATTAAATTTGTCTCAAATTTGTTTGAATATTTGCTTCTGGGCGCCACCTGACGGATAATTTATTAAGCTAATTTTTAAGTTATCATAGTCTGGCAAAGAAAATTGTGTTTTGTATTGTTTGTTAGTTTATTGTATAACTCAGATGTTCAAAAAGATAATTAAAGGCATAAACGTATCTAAACAGTCTATTAATCTTTAAATGTTTAAATTTATGTTATTTAACTGTGCGAGGTTATTAAGAATCTCCTGGGTAGAAAGAGTGCGTAACACCGAGGTACTTCAACGCCTCGACAAGCAGCTGGAAGTTCTGTTTACACTAAAAAAGCGCAAACTGGAGTATTTTGGTCACATCTTAAGAAATGACAAGTATCGACTTTTAAAGCTTATCATAGAAGGGAAGATCGAAGGACGAAGAGGTCCGGGTAGAAGAAAGATATCCTGGCTAAAAAACTTAAGACAATGGTATGGAGTGAGCACTACCACATTGTTCCGCCGAGCTGTAGACAAGGTTCAGATAGCGCTGATGATTGCCAACGTCCGAGGAGGACAGGGCACCTAAAGAAGAAGGTTATTAAATTGCAGAAATAGGATTGTTGTTGAAGGATTCATGAATATCTCAGGTCAGTGAGGTATCCGATAGAAAAACAATGGACACATAATCAACGTTTTAAATTTTAGGCTAAAAAATCAAAAGAAAAATTAAAGAACAAAGTCAAAGAAAAAGACATTTCTTAATACTGACTGTAGTGTTTACAAATGTTTCTCTGGGAAAACATCTTCTTCTTACAGTGCCTATCCGTTTCGGATGTTGGCGAACATCATGGAAATCTGTATCTTGTTCGCAGCTGCTCTGAACAGACCCACAGTTGTTGTATTGAACCATGTGCGTAGATTTTTTAGTCACGAAATTCTTCGTCTTCCAGGACCCCGCTTACCGTTTATCTTTCCCTGTAAAATCAACTGTAAAATTTCATATCTTTGGCTATTCCTCATTATGTGTCCAAAGTATTCAATTTTGGATGCAGGGATCTATATTAGTACCCATACTGTTTATCATATACACATCCTCATTTCCATCATACATACAGATTTGTTGTGTTTGGATGTAGGTATGCCGAATGTTCACTTTTAATCCAAACAAGCTCCAGCAAAGTTGTAAACTAATCAAAACCATTTGGTACATCTTAAAGGCGTTGATTCGGTTCTCCATTGATTGTTTGAAAGTCCAGCTCTCAGAACTGTAGAGAAGGATATGTAACAGCGTAGTATGCGCATACGGATTAGCAGGTTTAAGTCTCGACTAGAAAGGAGAGTTTTCATGGATGTAAAGATTTTCCTGGCCTGTTTGATCCCAGACACAATTTCCTTTTTAGGATCGTTGGACTCGTTGACAAGAGCTCCCAGATATTTAAAGGATGATACTTGTTCTAAGCTTCATTCTTCGTTCTTCTAGGGACTACGCGTCTCGGAGTTTTTGAGAAAACAACAATTTTAGTCTTTGCAACATTCATCTGAAGCCCGTTTTGTTTGCTTGACTGGACATCTCTAATGCTTACTTAGTTATTTTTCTTATAGATACCGAAATAAATTTTTTAAAATTATCTGTAATTGAATCATCTATTTATCGATGTGCTCGCGCAAAAAACAAAGTCATAGAGAGAAAAAATAAAAAAATTCGATAAATTTAATATCATTGAAAACATCGTGTTAAACAATCGAATCATGTTAATAATATTAGACAAATAAACTTAATCAAATCAACTTAAAACGAAAATTTTAAGATTAAGATTACATTATTTAGATTACAAAACAATTTAAAAAACGAATTTATGCACCATCTAAATTATCTTGAATAAAAAAATTGAAATTTTTATCTGAACCCAAGACATCTTTCGAGATCTGGGGGATAGGGTGGACGTGGTAAAAATCCGACTAAATCAAAGAGATCTGGAGAATAATATGGTAGTGGCAGAAATCTGACCAAACTACGCAGTTCTGGTAAATAGAGTAGACGTGGTGGAAATCCGACTAAATCATGGAGATCTGTAAAATAATTAGGACGAGGTAAAAATCCGACTAAATCATAGAGATCTTGGAAATAATATGGTAGTGGCAGAAATCTGAGTAAATCGCGCAGTTCCGGTGAATATGGTAGACGTGGTGGAAATCCGACTAAATAGCAGAGCTCCGAGAAATAGGAAAATAGGTATAGTGTTAAAAATTCGACTAAATTATGGATTACCGTCTTGGCGTTGTAATGTAAAATAATTTGTTTCGTTTCAGTGGCTATTATCACGAATCTCCATATTTACCGAGCATGTTACACGATACTGGATTACCCTAAAGACGAGTGTGCGCAGTTGGGTAATAAAGATAATAATATAACTCACACATTGGAACCGCTCGTTCAACCAACTGTAAATAAGATAAATATGGTGAAACATACTAAGAAATCCACGATTCCTCTTGTGTTTTGTAGGTACGCCGGAACCTGGTCGGATAAATTTGGAAGAAAACCATCTATGTTACTATGTTTTACGGGTAGGTCGTTTTGGTTTTCAAACTATACGAGATATTAATTACATATTTTTTTATTTTAGGTATTACTCTTAGTACTATTATTAGTACGGTAGTGGTTCATTTGAAATACCTTTCTGCTTGGTGGATTTTAATAAGTATCGTACCTGATTTATAAACTGGTGGTTTTTCAACATTTCTTGCTTTAATGCCCGTGGTGTGTATACTATTTTTCTCCCTACTGTTTTCCGCAACGTGCAATAAGAAACCTCGTTCCAATAAAAAAAGTAAGTAGTAGTCCCAAAAGTACCTTAACATGAAAAGGTATTGGTAAAGAAATTTAAATCAAGTAATAGCACATCAGGCGGCTTCTTCCAGCCAAAGATCGAGTATTGTTCATTAAATAACGTCCAAAAAAATTTCTCAGAATTTTTTCAAAGCGATGTTGAATTCGAAAATCAACGAGATAACATTTTGTCAAAAAAAGCGCGTTGTTAAAACACAATTCGGGGGCCATACATCACAGAAAGGCCAAATTGGAATAAGAAACGTGTGTAATAATTCATGAAAGTGTTCGCGAAAACTCTTCTGAAAAGCCATTACATTTTGATAGTGAATTTACCACTCGTATTTTTCCGCGTGAGTTCGATAGCACTCGAGGTTTCCCGGGTCCTCCATGTTTCAGTGTGTTGCGATGCTTCGTTGGAATTGAACGCATTTTGAGTGGTAATGCTTCGCGAAAAGATCGCTGATGATGACGGTCGGATAGCCGATTAAGAAACGGGTGCATTTTTGAGTTGACACCTCGATGAACACGTAGGTTTTTTGGGCTGACTCGTTATATTAGTTGGTCTTTTCTTAAGTATTAACGTACATTGTTATTTTAAAGTTTTGAAAAAAGTTTGTTGGTGTCAAACAAAAAGTGCAATTCAAGTATCAGCTTTCTGTTACCACAGAAATATGTTTAAAAGGTGAGATATTTAGCACATTTTTTAATTTAAGCGCGACATTTACTAACTAAAATTAATATAATGCATACATAAAAAAAAATGTAGCGAAAAAAAAATTAGTGTTTACTAGCAAAGGAAATCCATTTAGAAATACCACAAAAAATCTTAATCCGTTTAAACTTTATAAAGTATCTACGAAGATTTGTCTTAATAATTTTTTATTTACTGATTTTTAAACAAATCAGAATATTTGAAAATAATTCTACCAATTGCAATGAAATTTTTCTCACTTAGATATTAATAATAAATGATAATATGGACAAAAAGTATTTCTTAAATTTGTGTTTCATTTGATTTGAAGCAATATTTCGTAGCAATATTAAATCATTATGCCTAGGCATCGTTTAGGATACAGAAATTTAAGTGAAATCAAAAAGGGGCGCATTGTTTGTATGCTACCTTCAATGTTGATCCAGGTGGTCTGAAAAAAGAATCCATAACCTTCGTCAACGATCTGGACGAACTCGAGCAGCTTTATTTAAGGATTGGGGTTTTTTTTTTCGGTGGTGAAGAAAATCCTTTATAGAGAGGTTATGAGCCCGAAAGCTCAAGGTCTTAGGCCTGTTGGCCCATTGTATCTTGCCTATGTGTTTTTGTATCTTTGTACAATGGAGACCAGACCAGCAGACCTCCCGGCAAAGACCCGAAAACAGCATAACACACACTGCGCCGGCGCGAGGCACTGGTCCGAAAAAGACAGGCAAATTCCCGGGATCTAGAACCACGCTGCACCCAATCCAGTACCTTCGTACCTTGTACAAGTTCTGTACTGGGTGGGAACAATGTGGTCACCCAAGAACCGCCCATTCCCCCCAGCGCCCCGTAGCAGCACAGCAAGCGCTCCACCGGCCCCGGATCCCCGCCGCACAACCCGCAGGCTGGGGCTCCATTATAAAGTCTTAGCTGATTCCTGTTCATCGGTAACAGTTCTGCCGTCCTTTTATGGCACGGTCCTTTTATGTATTATTTTCCGTGTTTGTTTCCTGGTTTAATTTTTAGTAGTTTTTGTGTTTTCCCGGACCTCTTCTTGTAAGATCGTCATACTTCCTCATTACCTGCAACTTCCTAGCGTCCTGGAACCCGTATCAGTTTGACGTGATTACGGTCTACCAGCGTTATCAGTTCTTTTTTGCAGTCAACGAGTATGGGGAAAGGGGTGGTCCGGCCTGAAGGTGCCTCCTGCATAGAACTAAGGCTGTCTACTACAGGATTTTGCCCGGTTTCCTATGGGCTCCGTTAGTGACGGTGTTCCCCCACCGCCATGCATCCATCAGCACGGGTCGCATTATACTTTGGATTGGGAGTCTTTTAGTCTCCTTATACGACAGGCAGTTCATTCCGATTATTAGGTTTTATCCTGTACACAATGTGTTTTAGGTATCCCCAGGGAAAATAGTCTAAAGGCGATAAATCGGAAGATCTGGTTGGCCACTTAATTGTGCCCCTTCTTCCAATCCACCTGTCTTTGAAACTTTATTCAAGTAATTTGGAACAGCAACACTAAAGTGCGCCATCTTGCTGAAACCAAATGTCATTAAAATTGTTACCTACTGCGTTTCTTATTGCAGGAACTATTTGATTTTTTTATCAAATCTTAATACTTTGGTCCGTTTACATTGCCTTCTACGAAGAATTGTCCAATGAAAGTGGTGCCGATAATACCTGCCCAAACATTAACTTTTAAAGGCCTTTGTGTTCTATGTTCCCGCATTCATCTAGGATTAGTATCACTCCAATAGCTACAGTTGTGGCGGTTAAATGTACTGTGAAAAATACTTAGTTCATTACACTTTATAATTCAATCACTGATTCATTAATTTCATGCATTGTTCTAGTGTGGACCGCGGACGGCCCGTACTACGACTATTAGAAGGGGGAGGGATTATAGAAAGAAGATGATTGTGGACCCGCTTTTTGAAAAGTTGCAGGTCATAGTTCTCTGGAAAAACTGATTTTTAAAAGCTTGTTTTATTTCGTAGCAGCCTTGTAAAAGCGGGATTCTTGATAGAGATTGGTCCTTGTAGTGTCAATCTTGAAAGTAAATGGGTAAGACTAATCAGCGTGCCGAGTTTTTCGGCCGAATGTGGCCAGTGGTTGTATGAGAGTTTTTATTTCTCTGGAGCATCTGCCATGGAAATATCTGTAGAGTAATGTCTGGTCTGCAACTCTTCTTCTATGTTGTAGTGGGTGAAGGGTATCTGTGAGAGTTGAGCTGTTTATCAACTGAATGGCCCTTTTCTGAATGGAATCTAGAAGACGAAGAGAATGCTTTGGTGCTGAACCCTAAATGTGCGAGCAATACTCCAGTAGAGGTCGGATTTGAGCCTTGTAGGTTGATCAGGAGTAAAAAACTGTCTAGCTTTCCACAGAAAACCTAGCATCTGATTTGCTGACTTTGCGATGTTAGCAACATGGTCATGCCAAGACATATTGTTAGACACCGTGACTCCCAAAATTGAGATGGAGGGACTTGATTCAAGAGTATTTCCGGACATTGTAATGAAATGATTTGAGGAATTCACTTTCTTGGAAAACGTGGCGTTTTGTGTTTTCTGGACGTTGAACTAAACAAAATTGTTGGTTACCCACTCGACGATTGCTTCAAGATCTCTATTGATGGAGTCAACCTGTTCCTGCCTGAGTCTATTTGTATCATTTACCGAAAGTGATCGATAGGATGTGAAAGTTGAGACAAGTGTGCTGTCGCCTGCGAAACTGTAAACTGTAAACTTTAAAACATTGAGGATACAAACAAAAAATACCGCAATGAGAAAAAACATAGTTTTCTGCTTGAGATACAAGCTTTAATTAATTTTAAGCTGGTGACCGCTAGAAAGAGATACGATACTTAAATATTGTGTTTCATTTTATCATAACGCACGGGTAAAGGTACAGCATTGCAACTGTATTGGAGTCACATTTCCTTAACGCGCTGTTCTACATAAAATTTGAATTTAAGATTAGATTTCTTCCAATGATCCAACTAGAAATGAATATCGAGAATGTCATTACTTATTTTAGTTTTGTCATTCACTCCGACGATTTTTCAATAATGTATTCTGAGCATATTGAGGACCTTCAGGTATTATTATATCAGAAATGTTCAAATTGAATAATGATTTTTGGTATATCCCGATAGATAATTACCATTAAAAAATAATATTTTGGAACAATTATATATATATATATATATATATATATATATATATATATATATATATATATATATATATATATAAAATGCTGTGAATTCAGAAAGAAGGTATACATCTGTTTTATAGACTTTGAGAGGGCTTTTGACTGCGTGAACCATAATCTGCTTTTTGAAAATCTTCAGTCCATCGGTGTAGAACCAACTGATTTGAGACTACTTAAAAATTTGTACTATCACCAGACTGCGTTCGTCAGCATACAAGGTAGGCCCAATTCCAATCAAAAGTGGAGTCCGTCAAAACAGTGTGTTATAACCAACTCTTTTTAATCAGTTTTCCGAAACCATTTTCCAAGAGGCCATTATCGACCGCATAGAAGGATTAAAAATAGGAGGAGAGAATATCAATAACATTTCTTATTGCAGGAAAAATTAATATCGGTCCAGTAGAATTAACACTCGAAGGACATAACATTAAGCAGGTTAATCATTTTAAATACCTTGGAAGTTGGCAAAACTCCACGATTAATTCAGATGAAGAAATTATGGCCCAAATTGAAATCTCCAGGAATGCCTCTAGGACATGGAATCAGTTTTTTTGCAGCAGAGAACTAAAGATCCAAATACGCGTAAGAGTGCCCAGTTGCTAAGTTTGGTCCATTTTAATGTATGGTTGTGAGACATGTACTTTAACAGTCGATTCATTATTTTCTAATTTTAGTTGGTGGTGCATATTTTTAATAACTGTTTAAGTGGGGGATGACATTCACATAAAAATACCTAATTTTTATTGCACATCCCCTTTTTCTCCAATTCTTCTTCACTCTCAGTAGAAACTTTAACTCGGATGGAATGTGCATAGAAGTATATACGTTTTTATTTAAAAAAGGGGTCGATATAAATTATATATTTAATAAAATCTTCCTGGGACTACACGATTTTCATCACTCTTAAAAGTCCTTTAAATATCCATTTTTAAATAGTTAAAATGCAACTACAACGATGGAATAAAAAAAAATCACTTTAACACAACGACGCGTGATAGAACAAAGAATAAGATTTGATATTAAGCCAATAGAAAATAAATAATTTCAACCAACAAGCATTGGATATTTTATAGTCCAAGTGGACTATAAAAAACGGATTATTAATGCAGTGTTAACAAATAGAAAATATATATATATATATATATATATATATATATATATATATATATATATTTATAAAAAGAAAGGAAAATTAATACTTTTTTAATGATTGCTAAGCTCTTTCAACTGCAGTCTTCCTACTTCAACATTTGACACCACCATAACGCGTTTTTTTAAATCCCACTAACCTTTTATTTTTTTTTATTAAAACAAACTACATCACCGTTAGTACTATTAGATTGGTTGTAAAACGTAAATCGTATTTTTAATTCAAAACGTGATCACTGCAGAGGGTTTTTATTTTCTGTCAATACAGAACACCGATTTTAACAAGGTGTTGAAAAAACATAAATTCCAAAGCAATATCGTTGGCACGAAATGTTAAGCAAAGTTTTAATATCATAGTCATCTTTATTTTTAATTTTCCAAATTACTTTTTGTGTAATATCAACACTTTGACTATCTGGAAATTGTAAATATAAGCACAGTCCTTTGTAATATGGATATTCATTAATATGCATTGTTTCGGCTCCTGCGGGTAATTTTCTAGGACATGCTGATTTGTCGTGTTTCACAAAACAGCTGTCTTTTTGTATAACACAATCACTCGTCCTCATCCTTCGGCAGCAGCAGCATTGATAGGAAAAGACCTTAAATGTCGTGGTATGATGAGACTTTATCACTCGACTTTTTTGGAAATTTAACAGGTGGAAAGCATTGATGTTGTACGTACAGTAAAAAAACTATTGTCTAGTTGTTTACTAAAAATTAATTATCTAGAGGCTTATAGCTCGAAAAGTTTTTGCAGTACAAAAATCATTCAAAGTGATATAATATAGTATTTTGATATTAATATGTGTATCCACTTTAAGTTTCTGGATACATAATTTTTTAAACCACTTATAAACGGAAAATAAGCATTATTTCACTAGAAATTCCTTATCTAGAGGCTCATAATTTAAAGAGTTGATGCGGTAATGATTCTGTAATCATTATTATTAATTGTGTGCTCCGCGACAAC
Organism: Agelastica alni; assembly: GCA_950111635.1. Classification (NCBI taxonomy): domain Eukaryota; kingdom Metazoa; phylum Arthropoda; class Insecta; order Coleoptera; family Chrysomelidae; genus Agelastica; species Agelastica alni. Next base: position 3,923,294 of record OX467719.1, on the reverse strand, counting down.
AGATTTTTTTGTATCTCCAAGACGGCAGTTGGCTTTGTGTTCTTTGACCCTGGTGTTAATGGACCGTTTGGTTGTTCCAATGTAGACACTTCCACAAGTGCATGGAGTACGATAAACACCTTCAGAACTTAGAGGGGCCTTAAAAATCAGACAATTATATCTCCAGAAGATGCCATCCACTAAAGATGGCGAAACGTCGAATAGAAACTCAGACCTACGACGGCCAATATTCCCGAAAAACCATTCACCAAGTACTTTTTTATTTCATTTTGAGCATTCCTTCATCGATTTTTGAACTTGATGGTGCAGCTCCTCGTGCAGCTGCAACCCCCCACATTCGGCATAAAAAAAAACGACTAATAATGCGGTACAAAATTTTTAAAGTCAGTACAAAATTAGCACATAAAAAGTACATAAATCCTAGCCCTTGAGATTTGAAATCGGCGAAAAGGGGAATGCAGCTGCGCGGACCTGTAAAATGGGGTGAACCGGAACAGTTTTTAGCATATATAACTAGAAAGAAAAAAAATTATGTCTTACTTTTTATTTTAATTCGCTGATAAAATTTATTATCAAGAACAATTTTTTTCTGGGACACGAACCCGCGCACTGAGTTGGTAGGGGAGCTTGGGGCATGTTCATTTTTTGAAGTGTACGTATAAGAAACTACAACAAAATATACATTTCTTGATTGTAGAGACTCTTTATATGAAAAAAAGCATACAGCGGAGTTGTATTTTAACTTTTCCATATACAGCAAATATTAAGCATAAAGACATGACGGATCGGGACATTGAAATCACTAAGGACGTTAGACAGGGTTGCATCCTTTCACCACTGCTGTTCAATTTATACTCTGAATAAATCTTTGTAGAAGCACTAGAAGAACACAATAAAGACATCAAAATTAATGGGGTACCAATCAGTAATCTCCGCTATGCAGATAATACTGTCTTGCTGGCGGATAATATCGAAGACTTACAGATGATGATAACTACAATAAGCAACCACTTTGGACTTTGGACAGCCCGCTCTGCGACTATTAGAAGGGAAGGGGTTATAGAAAGGAAATGATTGTGGGCCCGCTTTTTGAAAAGTTGCAGGTCATAGTTCTCTGGAAAAACTGATTTTGGAAGCTTGTTACGTTCTGTAGCAGCTCTGTAAAAGAAGGATTCTTGATGAAGATTGGTCCTTGTAGTGTCAATCTTGAGAGTAAATGGGTGAGACTGATCAGCGTGTCGCCAATGGTGGTACAAGAGTTTTTATTTTTCTGGAGCATCTGCCATGAAAATATCTGTAGAGTAATGTCTAGTCTGCAACTTTTCTTCGATGTTCTAGAGGGTGAAGGGTATCTGTGAGATATCAACCGAATAGCCCTTTTCTGAATGGAATCTAGAAGACGAAGAGAATCCTTTGGTGCTGAACCCCAAATGTGCGAGCAATACTCCAGCAGAGGTCGGATTTGAGCCTTGTACGTCGTCAGCAGTAATAAAAAACTTTCTAGCTTTCCACAGAAATTCCAGCCTCTGGTTTGCTGACTTTGCGATGTTAGCAACATGGTCATGCCAAGACATATTATTGGACACTGTGACTCCCAAAATCGAGATGGAGGAACTTGATTCAAGGTTATTTCCAGACATTGTAATGGAATAATTTAAGTAATTCACTTTCTTGTAAAACGTGGCGCTTTGTGTTTTCTGGGCGTTGAACTGAACAAGATTGTTGGTCCTCCACACAACGATTGCTTCAAGATCTCTATTGATGGAATCAACCTGTTCCTGTCTGAGTCTATTTGTATCACTCACCGAAAGTGATCGATAGGATGTGAAAGTTGAGACAAGTGTGCTGACGTCAGCGAAACTGTAAATGGGGTTCGTGGTGGTTTTCAAGAGGTCGTTGATGTGTTAAAGAAATAAGGTGGGGGACAGGATGGAACCCTCGGGGACCCCGGCATTGGTTTAAAACGCTTCAGAAGAAATACCGTCAACTGCCACATGTAAGGAGCGATCTTGCATGAAGCTCATATAAACCATATAAGTTCAAATGTGAAAAATTTAGGTCTACTGAATGATGAAAGTGAAATCAAATTGTCAAACACCACCATCAATTACTCCTTTGAAATTCACCCGCAACGTAGGCGCAAGCAAAACGAAATGTATGTTGAGGGGCAGATTATATGCTTTTTAAAAATAATAAAGTTAAGTCGTTTCGAAATCCTCGACCCACGTCAAAAACTTTTTATATCCAAACAATTTATATATATATATATATATATATATATATTTATTCAAATATTATTACGAGCAAAAACCCGTGGGTTATTAGCCGTCCTGCAAAATAAAGTCTTTATAGTTGGAAATATTTCATTTTTAATTAAAAAGGTTGGCAGGGATTAAGACGGGTTAAGGTAGCAGTGGCGGATTACTAGTCAGGACCGATTTATATTTTTTATGACGAATTAATTGTTTTATCTGTATGAATACTCTTTTACTCAACATTTCGGCTATCCCTACTGAATGGATCCAGATACTTGCGATTGGATTTTATAATATACGTTTAAAATTTGGAATCCCTCAAGCAGTCATTCCAAGTCCCATGTATGTAGATCCTTTAAATAACCAACGCCAAACAAATTATTATGAGCAAAGACCTATTTTTAAGCCTGCCACAGATATCTGAAACTGCACACTGTAAAACTTAAGGTCCTTGCAGTGCTAAGTAACACATCAATTTAATATACCAAGAAATGCAGCTCATATAAATTTTTCTACAATAAAAAGATCTGCCACCACTCGATTTAAAGTTGAATTTGGATCTGAGTTGATTAGATGATACCTAGAAGCTTAAAAGCGCACGAGATTATTTAGTTGCATTTCCCAAAAATGTGGGGGCATTTTAGTAACCAACGCCAACCAATTTTTTGTTGGTAGGGATCTATTGCAAAGCAAAACATCCCATGCCGACCCAGGTACCTGAAGCTGCACAGTGTGATAGTAAAGGTAGCAGCTCTTATAAAGTTTTTTACGATAAAAAGATCTGCCACAGCTTAGAAGCGTACGAGACGATGTAGTTGCAATTCCCAAAATGTGGGAGTACTTTGAGTAACCAACGCCAAACAAATTATTTTTGATAAGGATTTATTTCAAAGCGAATCATTTCATGCTGTCCCAGGTATTTGAAGCTGCACACTGTAAAAGAAAAGGTCTTTGCTGTGCCAAGTTACACAGCAAGTAAAAAGTCCAAAAAAGGTAGCTTTTATGAAGTTTTCTACAATAAAAGATCTGCCACCATTCGATTTAAGGTTAGATCTGAATATGAGTTGATTAGATAGCTCAAAAGTTAGCAGTGAGATGATGTAGTTGCAACTCCCAAAAATGTGGGAGCACTACTAGAGCCTTTGAGTAACTAACGCTAACCAAATAACTCCGTGCCTTTTGCTGTGACTTTATACGGTCTAATTTGGTACTTTATTTCTCCATTCGTGTTAAAACTCGCTTTAGCTACATAATTGGATAATATCCCGAACTCATTAAACGAGCAAGTAAAGTTGTAATAATCGAAAACGTCGTCAAAAGTGCGATAAACTTCACCTTTTAGCCCGGATTAGCACCAAAGAGGGCGAAATAATAGTTTGATACTTGTCGACGAGGTGGACCTTAATAGCCCCGGTATTACTCACCGTTTGCACATAAACGAGTATTCCTATCAAGTCAAACTCTTTACTAGAACTCGGTTAATAAGTTATCCCGAAAACAAACTATTTATAATTCGTTTTGAAGCAGCGTCTAAGAGAGAATATTTTATTCATGGTGCCTAATCGTTCGTATTTTTCGGCAAGTTTAAAAAAGAAGCGTTCGACTGTAAAAATATGTGAGTGTTTAATATAATAATTTTTAAACCACGTCTTTTCATTTTAAAGGTGTTTGTTTGTACATTACAATATCGAGTAAAACCTTCCATCGATCAATTATTACCGACGTAGCTTCTAAGGAATAATGCCCACATTTGGATTAACGCCAATATTTCTATATCAATAAAATAGGGCCCTTCCATTTGGCAATCATAAAAAATTCACGTTTGTCTGTCTCTTTTTAAGATTAAACGATTCCACGAATTGCAAATGCTCCTAAAATGTATCAGCATTGAATATTTTCCGGTAGTTTCGTGCCAACAATATTCTGCACAATTTCGAAAATATTTTAATCGAAATAATATTCAACATCTTCTTATTATCGTCTTTCAGATTGTCAGCTTCAATTACTTGACATGTCGACAGGAAAAGTTTGTATATTTGTGCAATAACATGAAAAAGAAATAAACAAGTCTTACGCTAATATATATACAAAATATGTTTTATATTATGAAAATATTTTTTTTTATAAATTTTGATCAAGGTACATCAAGGAGCATAGAACACAAAGGCCTTTAAAAGTTTCGGTACCACTGTTATTGGACCATTCTTTGTAGAAGGCAATTTAAACGGACCAAAGTATTTAGATTTGTTAAGAAATCAAATAGTTCCTGCAATAAGAAATGCAGTTTGTAACAATTTTAATGTAATTTGTTTTCAGCAGGATTGTGCATTACCAGACTTTAGTGTGACCAAACCAAGTTAGCTGTTTTTTCTCAACTTCGTCTAAAATATTCTTTTTTATGACCATTCTATTACGGATCTTCTCGTTTCTCACTCTATTCCTCCGTGACACTCCACAGCTTCTTCTTAAAAAATTCATTTTAGTTGCAAGTAGTTTTCTCTTTAGTGTTATATCCCATACTTCTGCTTCATACGTAATTACACTTTGAACAATACTTTCATATAGTCGCTTTTTTTGTTGTTCTTCTTATATTCTTTCCCAAAGAATTGAATTTAGGGCTCCAATAATTTTTCTACCTTTATTATTCCTTTCTGTTATCTTATTCCTGCTATTGCCCTATTTGTTAAATACAACCACTAGGTATTTGGACTTTTCTACTCCTTTTATGAATTCGTTTTCTAAGAGAAGATTATTCTGGTTGTTTGTGCCTATTGCCAGGTTTACTCATGATCATCGATAGACCAGATTTTTCGAATCCCCCTTTCAGTTTTCTGACCATATACCTCAAATCGTCTTTATCCTCTGCTATCACAACCTGATGGTCAGCAAAGTATAAACTATAGAGCGTGTCATCTCTCACTCTTAGTCCCATTTGTGCACACATTTTAAGGGATCTGTCAAGGTAAATTTTAAAAAGAGTAGGGGATAGACAGCACCCCTATCTGAGTCCCTTGGAGGTGTTAAAACTCTCTGTCAGGCCTGTTCATAGCTTCACTCTTGCAGGATTGTCCCTTTAGTAGTTTTTAGTGTCCTATAGTAGATTCTGTCTGACCTCTAGTGACTTTAGTGTTGTTGTTCGAAATTACTTAAATGAAATTTTCAAAGAAAGGTGGATTGGAAAATGGGGCACAATTAAGTAGCCAACCAGATCTCCCGATTTATCGACTTAAGACTATTTTCACTGGGAATATCCAAAAAACTTTGTGTACAAGACAAAACTTAATAATCGGGATAAACTAAGAAATGGAAAATAGAATACTGATAATTAACAAATTAACAAATCAGCATTTGCTTAATACCATATCAGCTTTTTATAGGATATTAGGATTCTGTCATACATTAGAAGAATAAAGACAATTTGAACATCCGGTTAAATAAGAATAATAAGTTATTTGTTCCTGTTAAATATTTTGGAAATATAAACGAAATATATACTGTAGAATAAATAAGGTAAGAATTATGCGGTCTTGACGGCTGTATTTGTAATTTAATAGATCATAAACAACTAAAAATATATACATGGTGTACAATTAAAATAATTATGTCAATAAGTTATTTTTGAGTGACGGTGCACCCTGTATACTTCTAATCGACTTACGCAGATGGCCTGAATTATTTGAAAAAACTTTTATTCAACATTTTTTTGCAAACCCAACATAAATCGAAATATTAGCAAGTTTCTTTATGTACACACTGTATAAAAAATGGTTGTTAACATAAAATAATAATAATTAAATCTCATGATACTCTATCATGGAATTAATAAGCTTGCTGGTTTTCCGAATCAGATTTTTAATTTGAATAAAAAGAAGTTTTTCAGTTGATTAAGAGTCGTAGTTTATTGAATCATACGGCTTTTTTTTTATTAAAAAATTAATAACTCGAAAACTATTGATTGCAAAAATCCAGATTGGTCTTATTTTTTTCCTCCTAAAAATCTTCTAAAATTTATATGCACTATGTCTCGATCTCCGATGTGTTCATTTTAAATTATTTAATGATAAATGTGCTGTGCGAGTAGCCAGATTACTTTCTCTCTCTATCTCTCTCTCTCTTTCTTTCTTTCTCTGCAGGCAGCAAGTGTGGAGGAAGAGAGATAGCGACTAACGCATTCTTGTTACGCACAATTTTTGCTGACTAGCCCCGGTATTCTCAACGTGCGATAAGGAACAAACAACAAAAAAGTAATCTTTATTAGTTGTGCTAAATTTGATACAAGTAATGTTTGGACCAAAGTAAACAAGATGACTATAAAGACATAGCCAGCAGCCTTGTTAAGAGAGCTGCTTTTACGCAGTGGTATCTCGTTATTGCATTTTATTTAAGAAACTAAACTTTCACGTAATGTACTTTTAGAACTACTTCGTTAGAGACCGAATGTCTCAATTATGGCTTTGGCAAAGAGCACGGAAAACATTCAGGATATACTTTAGAATTTATGAACGCATTTATATCCATATGCAGTGTTCACAACAAGCTTAAACTATCTGTATATTGGAAACTACTCACACGAGGGTTATGAATATTTGTAGAGATGGGTCACAAATTATGGCAAATTTAGTTAAAATATTTTGACAGACGTGCTCCTTCTAGATATATCGAAAGTGGACAGCAGCTTTGTTATTTTTAATAGAACACCCTGTATATTATTACATTTTAAAATTCTACGTAAAATGTTAGTCACTTATTGTAAAATGACCTAGATCTAAAACGATACTTTTTGAGATATTAATATTTTTAATAAAAAATTAACAGATGCAGACATATACAGGTTATTAGTGAATAAGTGCGACAAACTTTAGGGACAGATTCCTATAAAAACATATATCCGCAAATACTTCGTTTTACAGATACGGGGTGTTAAAGTTGGGAAGTCAAAAGCTCGAAACTTTTTTACTCCTGATCAACTGTTGACGACATACAAGACTCAAATCCGACCTCTACTGGAGTATTGCTCGCACATTTGGGGTTCAGCACCAAGGCATTCTCTTCGTCTTCTAGATTCCATTCAGAAAAGGGTCATTCGGTTGATAAACAGCTCAAGTCTCACAGATACCCTTCACCCTCTAGAACATAGAAGAAGAGTTGCAGACCAGACATTACTTCACAGATATTTCCATGGCAGATGCTCCAGAAAGATAAAAACTGTTATACCACCACTGGCCAAATTCTGCCGAAGAACTTGGCACGCTGATCAGTCTCACCCATTTACTCTACATTTACTCTACATTGACACTACAAGGACCAATCTCCATCAGGAATCCTTCTTTTACAGGGCCGCTACGGAATGGAACAAGTTTCCAAAATTAGTTTTTCCAGAGAACTATGACCTGCAACTTTTTAAAAAGCGGGTCCACAATCATCTCCTTTTTATAATCCCTCCCCCTTCTAATAGTCGCAGTGCGGGCCGTCCGCGGCCCACACGATATGTCTACCCTTTTTGCGACTATTTTCAGTAAAAAAAAACAAACATTACTAAGAAGAATAGGTTTTATCCTTGTAAAGTACTAACGCTATTGCTAGAATTATCTAAAGATGTTTATGACCGCAGGATGGTGCATCACCACACTTTAGAGTTGCTGTACTTCTACAAAGTAACATACAGCTCGTTCAGATTATAAGAGTATTTTCAATTCCAAATATTTATCGTTTTTTTCACGTTGCTCGGTTAGTTATTTTATGTGTTTTAAAAAGCATTATACTGTTAAATATATTGTTGCAGTAAAATGTTTAATGGTGGATATGAAATGTTATTTTTAACGGTTATGCTTTATTGTGTTTGACGTTTACATAAAATCAAATTTTTATATGATGACATTGTTAAATGTTAAATTTTTCATAAAATGAATCACTGTAGCGGGTTAAATATTATGAATGACCATAAAGGTAATGGACATTTACAAATTGTTCATTTTGTATACGAGGGTAAAGCGATAGTTTTGAGTTACGTAACAACTGGATCCCAACTGATTTTTATATAATTATATTAATAATTTGCGCTCCCAAATTTTCAAATCTTTACAGTTATGGAAAAATATTCGCGGAACATAGAAATTTCAATGTAAAATAATAATAATAATAATAATTAAGGATGAAGTGATATATGGACTGGACATGCTAAAGAACGGAAAAGCTGCAGGTCCAGACCAACTGCCATTGATAATTCTTAAACTGATAGAGGCGGACCGGATTCATACTTTGGTAGAATTAATCAATACCATTTATATTGAACAGAAATAATATTAAATGAATGGTTGCTATCAACTTTTTTAACCCTTCCAAAAAAAATGTCAGGCATTGCTTTGACTACCGTACAATAAGTCTGATGGTTCACACATTGAAAGTCCTGTTGAAGGTGGTCCACAATAGAATATTCAGGAAACTGGATGTAGACATCAGCGATAGACAATTTGGATTCCGTAAAGGCCTAGGTACAAGAGAAGTACTATTTGCACTCAATGTCATATCACAAAGATGCCTATAGACGTAAATCAAGACAAGTACGTATGCTTCATAGACTACAATAAAGCATTTGATAAATTAAGGCAGTTACAAATTCTCTTTTATGGAGCGTAAACATGAACACTAAAGCTAGATACCATGAACAGACTCGAGGCTTTTGAAATGTGGATCTTTCGCAGACTATTAAAAATACCATTGACTCAACATTTAGCTAATAACTAAGTATGTACTTAGACGTATGGAAAGGGAAAATGAATTACAATAAATCAAAGAAAGACCGCTTATAGGTCACATTTACCGTTATGGCAAGGGCCCAAAAGAAAGGATTTCGACCAAGAACCTCAACCATGCTAAAGCGAGAACATGGCGAAATGATAACAGCAAAAATCGAAGTACTTAACACATAGAAAGAGTATATCACCAAACTTTTTAATAAAACAAACCAAGATAATCTGTCGGCGGCGGCTGGAATCCCAGCAGAGTGTTTTAAAAAAGGGGGAAATCAATTGACACAATACATGCATCGTATAATAGTTTGTATATGTAAAAAGGAAGTGATCCCAGAGGATTGGAAGAAGGGGATCGTCATACCGTTGCACAAGAAAGGGGACAAAATTACGTGCAGCAACTACCGAGATATTGCTCTGCTGAACGACGCATACAAAATCCTCTCAAATATCCTCCTGCAACAAATCTCTTCCTATACAGATGAAAATGGTGGGCGATTATCAATGCGGGTGCAGAAAAAAAACATTTTTAGATTATTTTTTATACGTTAATGTTATGTTTTTTAATCCGTAGGATATTTATTTTATTTTTAAGGCCGTTACGATAAAAATGAACACATTTTTACAAGAGAAATTCTCTGTGTTGCTTTTAAATTTTCATGTACCGCATTTGAAGAATATTTCAATCGTAAAAAAGAACTGCCAACCATTTAAAGAGTAATTAATTAGCTATGTCGCACGTTGCTCTTAATATTTAAAAGTTCGAAAACCAATTATAACGAAAATTAACTAAGAAGGCTATAGACGGAACAGAATTTTAATCCTTTTGTCGTTCATCCTCGAAATTAAATTATTGTCTCTCAGGATAATTCGAAAACGACTACACTTCTGCACGTTACGTTTTCAAAACTAACTAGAAAAACACAATTCAAAAACCCTATTATGTGCGGGATGATTTATTACAGTAGTCAGTAGTTGTTGCTAAAAATAAACGATTCTTAAAGTTGAAATTAAATCAAACGGAACTAATTTTTCTTCGATCCTTCTATGGGTTGTCACGGGAATTTTTTTTAACGATTGCGATGGGAAATTTTAAGAGCCGGTTTAACGAATTCATTCTGATTCCGAGGCCGTCACTGGTTGTGTTTTATTGCTAGTAAGCAATAGCGGCTGATACGATAGGCATTAAAACGTATGTATTTGTCAAGCATAGGTTAGGTTAAGCTCAATAATACCATGCCACTAATATCAGGTACAATTAGGAGCATCCCAACACAATGGCTTCCCGTGCTAAGCCACATCCCGCCCCCACCCCTAAGAAGATCAAACGCCTTATGCAGAGAGTTCAGAAAGATCATGGAAAATCCGCAGCTCCCACTGCACCAAGACGTGCCAACAGATTGAAATCTAAACACCCTCCTGTTACAACTGCCATAAGGCTTTTGGAGAACAATTTCGACATCACTCAGGAGTGAAGACGAGAGGGGGAACTGTTCGCTGGCCCAGAACAACAGGGCCTACCGTGCATCAGCCACTTGGACACGATCTTCTTCGCAGAACTTGGACTGCACTGAACCGCCTAAGAACCAACCACGGTAGATGTGCAGACTTTAAAAATGCCAAAATATCCCCTGTCCACAATGCGACTGTGGACATGAAAGACAAACCATCTGCCATCTCCGCCAAGAATGCTTACTGAGAGCTTACGAGGGAAGACATCAAGACTTCTGGACTCCTACACCCGCAGCCAAAGACTGGATTAATAATCTGGACATAAACTTGTGACAGCTGACTGCCGTAAAACAGCTATAAATTTAAACTTTAATAACACTATTTAATTTATTTATAACAGATATATGACTAAGCCTATTTAAGTAGGTGCTTGTTTGCTACAAGTCTGTATTGTTATGCATGATGCACTGAAAAACAAAGGGATGAAAATAAATGTAAGCAAAACGAAAGTAATGGTATTTGAAAGAGAAGAAAACGTGACAAACTGTAAAGTTCTGATTAAGGGAAAAAGAGTGAAACAAGTTAACGAATTTGTGTACTTGGGTTCAAAGTTTACGAGAGATGGAAAGTATGACAGTGACATTGAGCGAAGGGTATTGGCAGGAAAACAAATGAATGGGGCACTGTATAGCTTTATAAGTAGTCAGAAAGTGTAAAAAAAGTCACGTCTGGCTGTGCATAGAGGTGTGTTGGTTCCTACACCGATATATGTAATGTTGGGTTTAGCAAAAAAAGCATGAAGAGAACGCTGTGGTGTAAAAGAAGATGTGGTTACAAAGATAGATAAAAGATTGCTTAGATGGATTGAACACGTAGAAAGGAAGATTGACGAAACAAATTTATAAGGCGAGTGTGAATGGACAAGTCGGTAGAGGTCGACCTCTGCGAACATATCTAGATCAGATTAACATTGTTTTAAAGGAAGGACAGGTCAAGAGTACCAACAGCCGACGAGCATGTATAAGAGCACTGATGAAAGTAGAGGAAGCAAAAGATGTGTGCAAAACCGTAGCGGAAGTGGTCTCTGCCTACCCCTTCGGAAAAAAGGCGTGATTATATGTAAGTATGAATGCCTACAACAGTAGACGTTATGCTCAGCTAGATTGCCTTTTATACCCAAAATCAACTGACTTTGGTGGTCTTTGAGGAGCAAGAGCTGGGCTATAAGAAGTGAATCGAATCTAGTATTTTTTTGGTTTTAAGATTAAAGCTGGTTGCTTATATTTTTTAAAATTTATCACACTTAGAAAGTTTGAATGCGAATTTAAACAAGTTCTTTTCATCTTTGATTTGGCGAAAAACGTTGGGACGAATGGATAATGAATAAAATATCTATTCGATGTTCCACGAAACGATTTCTGCTACAATCAAGATAAGGGACGGTTTAACGTCCCTTTTTTTCTTCCATTACTTGGAAAGAATTATTTTTGAACGGGGTAAAGGTTCACAATTTAATTATTTATTTAGAGTTCTTACCCACTTCGGTTAGTATTCTTCTTCTTAGTCTAACGTCGAGAACGACATGTAGTGATCACAAGTTAATGTCAGGTGTTATTACTCAGAACTCTTCTTACAGTCTCTCGCCATCTCTCAGGGTCAGCAGCAGTTCTAATGGCTTCCACTAGTGGACGCTCGGTTACTTTTGATACAATGTCTGTCCATCTAGATGGGGAGCGTCCGCGTTTCCTTTTGCCAAAGGGTTTGCCCTGGACAATCAGTCTCTCAATGTTGTCGTGATGAGTTATATGTCCGAAGAAGTTCAGTATTCGCGCTGATGTCAAGCTACTGAGACGGTTTGATGGTCCAATCTCGTTCACATTTGGCAATGTGATGTGGTCTGTTTGCTGTCTTATCCGATCTATCAACTAACAATACTTTAGATTTGGCATAGTTGATTTTTAGACCATACTCTTTTGATGTTCTCTCGAGTCGTTGTATCAATTCTGTAAGTTCTTCTACTGAGTTAGCGATCAGAAGAGTGTCGTCAGCAGATCTAAGATTTGAAAAAAAAAAAAATTTTAAATCGGTTAGTATAGAGAGTTGTAGAATGGCTTTCGAAAAAATCATACTACACAATTTGACACGTCTTTTTTTGGTTCTCTAAAGAGTACTCTGCTAGTGGTCTCTCTACTGGCAAATTATGCCCGAGCTCAGCCGTAGAGGGTAGAAGAAAAAAATCTAAAAGTGAGCCGCGCCACCGACTTAAAACGGTACAAGCCGGAAACCCCTAGGTCTTGTAGGCACCAGCAGAGCCACGCGAAAAACAACAAACAATTATGGTGAACTAGATAAATAAAACTATATTTACAATTACTGCAATATATTAATTAAGTAAAAATGATGTTCTGATTTTTTTTACAATAAATTCTGTATTTTCGTAAAGTGGTTTAAACGAATTTAATACACTTTCTTAAATTAATATTTAAATTAATTATAACAATCTTCCAGACAGTAATAAAAACCTAATGAGGTACAAAAGAGAATTAAAATAACAAAAAAAAAACAACAACAAGAAAATGTTCACAATATTTAAAATTTCGAAAATAATTGGTTTTATTTAAAATTCCTGATAGCAAAAGATTAACACAACAAAAAAAAGGAAATACTAAATAAATGGACTTGCTACAAAAATAATATTTTAAAACCCTTACAATATCCACATAAATTATATTCAGTGATATATAAATTCAGATTCAGCTTGGAGCCGGTACAAATTTAACGAAAAATAATTTGCTTACTTTTAAACTATTGAAAACTTTATTGGGAGGTCACTGGGAGCAGGTACAAATTAAATGAGAATAACTTGTTACTTTTAAATTATTGAAAACACTTAGATCAAGCACATAACTGATAAGTTAATAAAATTAAATTCCATACCATGTAACCAATTGAAAACCTCACTGAGACGTCACGGTAACATCGATGATCCAAGAACCGAAAAACCAAATAGTATTATCAATAATTTCTGCTAAAATTACCAGGCAAGTCTATATAACGCTGAAATTTATCGTCGATGTGGATGGAACGGCACGTGGTACTTCACGATGGCTTCACTTCATCAAATCCCACAAGTGGTGATCTTAACTCGACACCAATATCCAAAAATATTCACCACATAGGCACGACAGAATGGTCAAGTTAAGAATTAAATGGTTTATCTTTCTAATCCAATAAAGATGGCCCCAAATTCAGCCAGATATGGAAGAAGAAACCGTAGAAGTTCCGCTCCCGTGTTAATATTCAACCGTTCCAAAAACTCTCAACCGACTTCCACCACTGCCACCAAACGAAAGATGAACCTTCCTCGCTCCCAGACCGGACATCAAGAAAATGACCCGGGACACGCGTCAGCCAACCTTTTCATGTATAAGTCCCTAGTTAATAAACGCGCTCGTTCGCATCAGTTGCCAGCCCAAGCAAACCAACAATAATATATCTAACAACACACTACAATCGAGGCCAATAATCAAGGCGAAGTCCAATAAGAGAGACAAAAAAGTCACAGCTATTAATAATCGAATTCTATCACTACTATAGGCAACACTATATACAACGAACCCAAATGCAGACTATTATAATAATGAAACGGCAGATAGGAGAAGAAAATAATAGGCACGTGACAAATTACACTTGCAACATTTACATTTACAACAATTACATTTAGCGCACGGGTAAAGATTATATAACTGTAAGTTGGACAAAGCTAAATGCCCAACTTTGTCGAATTTTTAAGAAAGAAATCTTAAAAGTTCTATTGCACTAGGAAACTTTGTCGCATCTCTAATAAGAAAAGCAATGGTCCAGAACTAAAAGCAACTGGCAATATTTTTTGATATATTTCGCTGCATTTATCGATGAATCTGACGGGCAGAAAAGCCTTTTGCTGAAAATTGTCGTAGGTTTTTTTTTATATTTATAACGAAATATGGGAAAATAACACTTTTTAAAAAAAAAACAAACAAATTGTTTTAAATTTTTAAGTATTTTCTTAACGGTGGTTGGGTCAACTGGATATTACTTAAGCCACCTTCGTTTCGTAGGCGATATCGTTCTGTTCGCACAAAATCAGCAGAATCTGCAGGGAATGATAACAGACTTAAATCGGAATTTAGAGAACGTAGGTCTTAAAATAAACACCGAAAAAACTAAATACATGCCAAACGAAAATAACATACAGAATATAAATATCAAAATCAATAACACAAAGCTAGAACGAACAGACTCATATATCTACTAAGGTCAAAGAATATCAGAATATTGTTAATGACAATTATAATTTGTTAAAAACAATTTGAAATCTTTTTTATAATAATAATTATAACAACAAAACATATGGCATTTTTTCATTCTTTTCAATGGAAAGTTAGTCGTGTGGACCTTTCGTGTCGCACCCAGACCACTGATATTTTGATTAAATTAGCCAACATTTGTGATCCATGTCTACAAATATTCATAATCATAACGTAAGCAGTTAAAGCTCGTTTTGACACTCAGTGTATTTTAAATAAATTCAGTTAATACACGTAAAAGACTTCCTTCAGTGTCAATAATTTTTACAAACTTTTTTCTTCTCATCGTTGGACCGTTAATTATTATAAGTTCGGACGTACAAACTTTTTTCTTCTGGAAGAAACTTCCATCCAAATGATTGTCTGCTCGACGACCCCGAATGAGCTCGTCCGGAAAGTAATGACACTCACGCTTCCTTTTAAAGTAAGACATTTATATCCTACGGCAGTTGGGACAGATATGTAAGTTACTGGTGTCGTATTGAACTTGTAAAAATCGTTTGTTTTGGAAACTTTCGACGAAGGTGGCAAACAGAATCATTTAATATTTAATAGATTTCTTCTTTGCGCACATCTTTTAGGACTTTTGAATACGATAAAGCAGCAGTAAAGAAATAAACTGGTAATAAAAAAGTATATCGTTTTACTAGTGACGAATTTAACATTTTTCGGAGCAAGAGAACAATTTACCAGGCGATGCTGGTAATGTTCATGAGCTTCAAAAATGTTTTCGACGAGTGAAACACTATACTTTTTTTACCATCCTGCTTTAGAGCGTGCAACAACACATTAAACATTTAGCTCTCGAGCGTTTAACGTTATACATTCAGCTTTCGAGCGTGCAACAACACAGACATTTGGCTTTTGAGCGTTTAACATTATCTTATTCTTCTAGGTGCCATGCCCGTTTAACGATCGTTAACGATTAATCTGGCTATCATGTTTGCAATCATTATTTTGTTCGTAGCCGCTCGGAAAAGTTGTATAGTGGTGAGACCAAACCACTGTCTGAGTTTTTTCAGCCAAGAAGTTTTTCGTCTGCCGGGGCGTCTCTTACTATTAATCTTACCCTGTATTATAAGATGTAGAATGTCATACTTTTCTGGGTGCCTCATGATATGTCCGAAATATTCAAGTTTTCGTTGTTTTACAATATTGACCACTTCTGTATCTTTATGCATTCTTTTTAAGCACCTTCTCGTTTGTGATCTTTTCCGCCCAACTTACTCTTAGCATTTTCCTGTACAACCACATCTCGAAAGCTTGTAGACGTTTGAGCGTGGCTTCTGTTAGTGTCCAGCTCTCGACTTCATACAAAAGAACTGGAAAGACATATGCTCTAATCATCCTCATTCGCTGGGCAATCGATATATATTGACTGGTAAAAAGTTTTTTCATGCGAATAAATGTTGCCCGTGCACACTCAATACGTATTTTGATTTCAACTGATGGATCCCAATCTTCTTTTATCCTGCAACCAACGTAGCTCGCACTCGAGACCTTGTCTAATTGTGTTCCGTTGACGTAGACACTAGCAACTTGATTATGAACTCCTTTGCTTATTAGCATGTATTTGGTTTTTACCGTGTTTATTTTCAAACCAAATACTTCGCAAGCTTCAGTCACCCTATTAATAAGTCTATGTAGGTCATCGATGGACTGTATTACAGTATCAACCACGTATCTTATGGTGTTGAGAATTTGTCCATTTATCACAACTCCCAAATCCATGTCTCACTCCCAAATCCATGTCTCCTAGGGCCTGCCCAAATAACTCTTCAGAGTATAAATTAAAAAGGAGTGGAGACAATATACATCCCTGTCTTACACCTTTCTTTACTTCAACATTTTCCGTCAGGTGACCGTTAATTCTGACTTTGGCAGACTGGTGCCAAAATAAATTACCTATCAAGCGGATATCTTTGTCATCAATACCAGTTGTATTGAGTATCTTAATAAGTTTGTCATGTCACACTTTGTCAAAGGCTTTTTCCACCACGCACACGTACACGTCAGAATCAACGTCTCGGCAGCGCTGTATTAGTACTTGAACTCCAAAGAGCGCTTTACGCGTTCCCAATCCTGATCGAAATCCAAACTGAGTTCAGCCGATGCTCACTTCTAATTTTTAATATATTCTCGAATGAATAATACGCAAGAATACTTTTTTGTAGCTCTGTTTTTCTTAGGGATTGTAACAAAAGTTTACCTCAGCCGGTCGGTTGGAATAATGCCCGTATTGTATATTGTGTTAAAGAGTTTTTTTATTCCTATTATTCTCATATCGCCTAGCAGTTTTACTATCTCACTTCGCAGTTCGTCAGGGCCCGGTGCTTTGCCATTTTTTGTCATTTTTAGGGCTTTTTCTACTTCTTTTTTGGTGATAGGTGGAGCAGTGACCACTTCATCATTTAACATTATACATTTGGCTCTCAAGCGTTTAACGTTATACATTTAGCTTTCGAGCATGCAACAACACATTAGACATTTGGCTCTCGAGCTTTTACATTATACATTCAGCTTTCGAGCGTGCAACAAAACATTAAACATTTGGCTCTAATAAAAAACACAAAACACCAGGAGAGCATAGCCGTCCCAACCTACGGTACACGACAAGGGTGCAAGGGTGGAGATATTCGTTACGTCAAAACAAAAATTTCGAACTGACAAGAAGAACAACCAAAGGAGAGATATAAAAACGTGTATTTATTCACGAAATAGCAATGAAATGGTATAAGCATACTGAATTGTTTTTTTATTTTTAGAAATAATAGCAAAACACAGACGTAATACAAAGAATGTCATATTGATAACAGCTCTTTGATGTATGGAAATCATGCCTCGAAATATTCATATTTAACTGCAATCTGATGCCCCACTTAAACGTCTTGTTCGCATGTTGAGCAAACCAGGATTTCTTTCAAATAAAACAGAGCAAAAGTTTTATTGACACAAAAAATAAATAAGCAAAAACTATGACAGATCTTTTGGCAGTCGTCCAATTTTTTTATATACATTCGAAATAACGGCTTTACCAAAAAAAATCTACGGGCTTAAGTAGGAATATATTCATCTATATTTTCTGTGTTTATAATTATATTATTCCTTATCTTTATACTGATTATACATCATTTAAAACAATGAACTTTCTCTATCTTTAAATTTAATTGCAGTTACTTAAAAAACTCATCACGAAGTTGTGTTAACTACACTATTATACAATGTGTACATAAAGTAACATAACTGTGGTGGGTAGCTGGGTAAATAAAAAGGAATTAATCAGAAACTAGTAAATTTTCATTATTTTATTGTAATTTTTCAATTAATTTATGCTATTAGGAACACTGTAATGTAAGAATCAGCAATCAAAATTGATGTGAATTTTAAGGTCTCTACGTGAATATAAAATGAGTAAAATACCACCCTTAATTTTTTTTAATCCAAACATATTAGTTTTAGTTTTATAACTATGAACCTATATTTTTCTTGTGAATTCAATAGAAAACAAATAATTAGTTAAGTAATCGTCTTAAATAATTATTCCCTATTTACCTAGCATATGCTATTACTATCCACAAATCACAAGGCCTTAGCCTTGACAGCGCTCTTCTCGACATAGGCTCCTCTATATTTAGTAAAGGGCAGGCTTACGTTGGACTCTCCAGAGTTAAAACCTTAGATGAAGTACATCTAATCAATTTAGATCCAAGTCAACTCAAGGCACAAGAGAGCTCTTTTGTAGAGTACAACCACATGCTCACGTTATACCGCCACGACTTGGCCAAATTAAGTATAAACAGAAAAATTACGGATACTGAATTCACTCGAACATTTCAACACAAAAAAAGACAATTAATTATACCCCGTAAAGGTAGGAAAATACATTAGAATAACAAAAACTAATTGGTATTAATTTTATTATGAATAAGTACCTACTAATAATTTCTGTACAAAAAGTAATTACATACTATCAAAAACATACATGTGAAATGAGAGCCAAGTTCAATATTATGATATATGTTCTGGTTGTTGACTTCAACGACAAAAGAAGTGAGATCTAAATGGGTGCCAAGTTTAATGGTCACTCCTAAAATTTATTTATAACGTAAAATAATTTATAACAACTTGAAATATCATTTCTTCTAATTTTTTTTTTCTTACTGAAAATAGCCGCAAAAAGGGTAGACCTATCGTGTGGGCCGCGGACGACCCGCACTGCGACTATTAAAAGGGGAAGGGATTATAGAAAGGAGATGATTGTGGACAACTGTTGACGACGTACAAGGCTCAATTCCGACCTCTACTGGAGTATTGCTCGCACATTTGGGGTTCAGCACCAAGGCATTCTCTTCGTCTTCTAGATTCCATTCAGAAAAGAGCCATTCGCTTGATAAACAGCTCAACTCTCACAGATACCCTTCACCCTCTAGAACATAGAAGAAGAGTTGCAGACCAGTCATTGTTCTACAGATATTTCCATGGCAAATGCTCCAGAGAAAAAAAAACTCTTGTACCACCATTGGCCACATTCGGCCGAAGAACTCGGCACGCTGATCAGTCTCAACCATTTACTCTCAAGATTGACACTACAAGGACCAATCTTCATCAAGAATCCTTCTTTTACAGGGCTGCTACGGAATGGAATAAGCTTCCAAAATCAGTTTTTCCAGAGAACTATGACCTGCAACTTTTTGAAAAGCGTACCCACAATTATTTTCTTTTTATAATCCCTTCTCCTTCTAATAGTCGCAGTGCGGGCCGTCCGCAGCACACACGATAGGTCTACCCTTTTTTGCGACTATTTTCATAAAAAAAAAAAACTCGATTTTTGAAAAGTTACAGGTCATAGTTCTCTGAAAAAACTGTTTCATTCTGTAGCAGCCCTGTAAAAGAAGAATTCTTAATGGAGATTGGTCCTTGTAGTGTCAATCTTGAGAGTAAATGGGTGAGACTGATCATCGTGACGAGTTCTTCGGCTGAATGTGGCCAGTGGTGGTATAAGAGTTTTTATTTCTCTGGAGCATCTGCCATGGAAATATCTGTAAAATAATGTCTGGTCTTCAACTCTTCTTTTATGTTCTAGTGGGTGAAGGGTTTATGTGAGAGTTGGGCTATTTATCAACCAAATGGCCATTTTCTGAATGGAATCTAGAAGACGAAGAGAATGCCTTGGTGCTGAATCCCAAATTTGCGAGCAATACTCCAGTAGTGGTTGGATTTGAGCCTTGTACGTCGTCAACATTTGACCAGGAGTAAAAAACTTTTATGCTTTTCACAGAAAACCTAGCCTCTGGCATGCTGACTTTGCGATGTTAGCAACATGGTCATGCCAAGACATATTATTAGACACCGTGACTCCCAAAATCGAGATGAAGGGACTTGATTTAAGGGTAATTCCGGACATTGTGATGTAATGATTTAAGGAATTCACTTTCTTTGAAAACGTGGCGCTTTGTGTTTTCTGGGCGTTGAACTAAACAATATTGTTGGTTCCCCACTCGACGATTGCTTCAAGATTTCTATTGATGGAATCAACCTGTTCCTGCCTGAGTCTATTTGTATCATTCACCGAAAGTGATCGATAGGATGTGAAAGTTAAGACAAGTGTGCTGTCGTCTACGAAACTGTAAATGGGGTTCGTGATGATTTTCAAGAGGTCGTTGATGTGTAAAAGAACAGGATGGAACCCTGGGGACCCCGGCATTGGTGCCAAACGCGGTCAAAGGCTGTCAAAGCCCAAGGTCTGACTTGACTAGTTTGTTATGAAACCTAATTTCAACCTCGAATTTTGATTCAGCGCGTCAAAATACATCGGAAATGGTAGAGGTCTGATTTCTGGAACCAAACCTTTATTTTTGTGTGCCTATGTTATTGTTACTATACACAAACATTTCTGTTATCATCATTTTTTTCTTAATTAAAAATAAAAAAAACGGAAAAAAACACGTTGATATACAGTGTGTCTACTCAAGTCGAAACCATTTAGGAAACTTTATTATTAGTTTTATGAAAAAAAGATCCGACTTGAGTAGACGCATTGTATGTTTAAAATTTTCTGAAAGTTATTCATGCACATCATGTAACCGGATAATATTTATAGGGAGTTGTACGAAGGAGAGCTGAAGGATGTTTTTTTGCAGATTTTCCAAACCAACAGGGAAGTAGAAAAATTGGATGAACTTACTGCTGTCCCGGTGCATCGGCGTGGAAAAATTGAGGGGATGGTTTTGATGGGTTGTGATTTTTATGAAAAAAAAAACAGATTACAAAAGGAGCAAGATCTTACGTAAATTCATATATTAATAAGTATGTCATTGCAGAAAGCACAAAACAATTACTGGTTGTCAACTTAGGGTAGTGTTGTATCAAAAGTAACAATTTTGAGATTTATTTGTATAAAAAATGAAAATTTTATTCTAAACGCATAAAAATATTACACCAGATAGATAATATACATTCTAAAGCAAGTTGTTAATTCGAAAATATTAATTTCGAAAGGATTTCAACAAAAATGTTACAACTGCAACCACAGTGGTGTCAAATGTAACGGTATTGGTGTCATTTCTAACACTGTGGTAGTTATTGCATTATATTGATTGACGAAAGCAATAAAAAATATGAGCACGCACGTACTTTAGTTACATTATTTTTGGAACAAAAGTTTAATCTGTTAAAAATTAAATGCAACATAGTTGTTTTTATCAATTTAGCTTTTGTTTCCGTTTGATTGTCGCCAAAATTTTAGAGTTTTTATCACGTGATTATCATGTTAATTTTACTTAGTCGCTATTACTTACACGGTAGAGGGGGAAGGCACCGCCGTCCATTACGGAATCACAACGGACCAAAAGGCGTAAGTGGGTTCCCTCCGAACCTCCGTTTTAATCTAACCTAACCTACATACATACATAAAGTCACGCCTCTTTCCCGTAGGGGTAGGCAGAGACCATTTCCCTCCACTTGCTACGGTTCTTACACACATCTTTTGCTTCCTCTACTTTCATCAGTGCTTTTATACATGCTCGTCGGTTGTTGGTACTCTTGACCTGGCCTTTCTTCAAAACAATGTCGATCTGATCGAGATATGTTCGCCGAGGTCGACCTCTACCGACTTCCGTCCATTCACACTTGCCTTATAAACACAACCTACACACAATATTTGCACGTACAACGCTAAATTCAGTGATCTGCTTAAAGAATGCGGTTCCAAGCACACAAAGTTAATCATCCTCGCTATCTTTTTCTTTTTCGTATTCTTTTCCCCAATAAGTTTCCCTTTACCTTTATTTTTTTCTTTTGTAGTTTCTTTGTAACCATGTTACAATCGACACCTTAGTTCACGGTTCAACTGACACTTTAAGCCATTATTATTATAGGATGTAATAGCAGCGGAGCCCACGATGCTAAATGGAGATTTACTCGAGCTTTGTGGGGACTTATTATATTTTGAAGATAAGATGGTAGACAGAAAAAAAGATTTTATTATATACACCCTTTTACCGGTGAGGGAAGCATCTACAGGTTTTTAAAAATGTAAAAAAAATAGTCACATGAAGATACTCGAGCGCGTTAGATATTGATAGTGTATATGCCCCACGTGTCTCTGATATTAGAGGTATGTTAATCTGCCGGTTTTCAAGGTGGGGATAGCTGTACGAAAGGTTTGAAAAGGTGAAACAAAAAGTTTTTTTCAGCACGTCCGATATTCAGAGGGGATGTTAAGTAAACCAGAAAGAAGCTCCCATTCAAAAGACTGACGATTCGGACATGACTCAAGCTCGTAGCGGCTTTTTGAAAATGCAAAGCGCGTCAGATTATTACACGGGTGACTCAGCTTGATGTCCTAGTAGTGCTGATCCATAATCTGACGATTTAATTTTTTGGCGTTCGACGTTTTCGTTTTCCCTTAGATGATTCCGAAAAATTGCCATGTACTGGGTGGCCGGATAAGAATGAAAAGTGCTATATGTCGGAAACTATTTGTCGTAGAAACTTGTGGTAAAAAATGTTATTACTAAAGTGGCCAAAAAAAATCTTGGAAATTATTTTCAAAGGGCATTGTAGATTGTAGATTGTGAGGGGGGGGGGTCGTGAAGACTATGCAACCTCTCAAGCACCTCGACCTATCAGATCTTTTGCGCGTAACCCTTAATCTATTCGAGGCCCGGGATTCCGAGACTTCGAGCAAAGTTTATCAGTTTCCTGGGGGCTGAGTTTCAAACATCGAAGGGCTTTAGGAAGGCCCGTTCCAGAAACGCTGGTCAGATTAAATGATTCTATTTGTAGGTTGACCGAGTTTGTAAAAGTTTTCAATTTTTTTCATTGTTGCCCATATTTATTAGACATATATTTATTTCACTCACAAAATTGTTTAAAATGTTCATTTCCTTCGTTTTGTTCTATTACTCAAACTTGTGCATACCCGTTTACTCTTTACTGTGCTATAAGGAAATGCGGCTGAGAGATTAAACAGATGAAAATTAATTAATTTATTTTAATTGCGGTGTTCTACTCCCTAACGAAAGACTGGAAGAACCGACACAGAGTAAGGAGACATAAGCGAGTTTTAATCAAGGGATAAGAGTAATCAGTATGTTACGTGCAAGTCGATGTCAATGTTTGTGAAAGGTCTAATATTCCAAAGTGCTTGCTAATTTTTTATTAATAGCTCAATATTAGATGCAGTACATTATAGATTTAGTGCTGAATTCACATTCTGTTTTGTTTCAGGTAGTGGTTAAATAAGTTCTTGTCTTCAAACTTATGAACTGGGTACTGAATTATAAAAATCCGATTTCAAATAATAATTGGTAAGAAATAAACATTATTTTACCAACACCGCTCTTTTTTAAAAATCAATTCAGTTAAAGTGACAAATAAAAAGTTAAGTTGGTAATAAGTTACCAACACGACGCGCGTCATCGTTCTGGAATAATTTAATAGCAGATGTCGTTAGACCGGTATCTGAAATTTTCCTAAACATTTTCCATCGGGAGCGAGACGTGGAAAATCGGAAAGTCTAACGGAATAAATTTCTCGACGATGTGGACTTTGCCATGTGTAAAAATAATGTAAAATCTCGGCTGCTGAGAATTTTATGATTTGCCAAGAAAAACTCGCAGGTCCAATCCGATAAAATTTATTAATAAAATCCCCCAAAAAGAAAACAAGCTAACGATATTGAAGATGAAAACTTCTTACTTAATATCTGCTGAAATTTCGGTGAAAGTGGTAAAGCAAATAAATTCTAAAATATTGTAAAAAAGTGCTTTAATTAATAAATAATTATAATTCATTATTATTAAAACACTGCGAGATATTAAAAAAAACTAAATGAAGTGAATAAAAATTCTCAATTTTTACTCAAAAAGAAAAAATTCAAATGCCAAAGTACAGATGGAGAAATGAGATAAAAAGCTAAAACTACTCAGTTTTCTTTTTTACATTTTAATTTTACATTTCTAATGAAAAGATTTTGCTTCGTGAAACATTTGCACTACTTAATGGATTCAAAATAAATTATATACCTTTGAGTTGTCGTATACAGAGTGTACCGGAACTAATGAGATAAATTTCAGAACGTATACGTTTAGCCAAAATTATATTAGCGATTAATGACAAGTTTTTGAATACAGGATCAGATACCAACAAGATCAAAGATTTATCTATTGCATTAGATAAAAAATGACTTTCAAGTATTACATTTTTACACATTTTTACGATAAATATATCTGTCGTTTGTCAACCCCTTCCTTTTCACTTTCCCAACCGTACATACATACAGTCATGCCTTTTTCCCATAGTGGTAGACAGAGTCCACTTCCTTCCATTTGCTACGGTTATTACACACATCTTTTGCTTCCATTACTTTCATCAGTGCTCTCATACATGCTTGTCGTTTGTTGGTACTCTTGACCTGGCCTTTCTTTAAAACTATGTTGATCTGATCGAGATATGTTCCCCGAGGCCGACCTCTACCGACTTGTCCATTCACACTCGCCTTATTAATTTGTTTCGTCAATCTTCCCTCATCCATCTTCATCATCCAACTTTATCCAACCGAGTCGCTTCTTGCATAATTAAACAATGTTAATGCTAAATATTTCTATTTTGTATTGGCATATGTGGAAATTAGGTAAATGTTGGAGGGAAAAAACATTTTTTAATTATTAGTAAATAATCAATTTTTAATTTTTACGCGCAAACTAAACTACTTTAAGGTTTCTTTTTTAATGTTGACATAACTGTATTAATGTAAAATTTCGCCGTTAAAATAAATATTGTCAACCTTAAATGGCTACGTTGGCATGTTTAATAAATTGTTTTATTTTTTTTTATATTATAATCTTATGCAATAGGTACCATCATCTTAACTAGCTTATAGCATAAGATAAAATTCATACGCCGTATAATGTTGGCAAACATGTAGGGCTGTGTTGGCAATGTGTCACAATGTATTTGCAAGAATCATATTACGTACAGTGTTCGTGCCTCAAAGCTCTTTCGGGGCATAAACCCTTTAGTTTACTGGAAACTACTGCAGCATGCAAATCTAGCGATGAAAAATCTACCCAACTTTATTACCTCTGAGTTACATTGTGCTAAACATCTGAATGTTTGTAAGACTCTACTTCATTATGTTATATATGGAGTGAATGATTTTCAAAAAAATAAACATTCATAGAGCGGTTGGAAAATTGAATCGAAAGTTGTATATTAGCCCAATCAATGAATGCTCAAAAAGGTTTGTAGAAGGAAATGTTTAAAAAAAATTAACTATGTTAAGAGTAAGAAAGTAAACATACTAAAAGTCCCCGAACCTGAGTGAAGAGCAGAGCGCAGGGGGGGCATGAGAAGGTCACTTTTTTCGCATTTTAATTTATAAATAAAAAACGGTGGGTTTTAGAGATAAAAGTATTTTCAGCAAAATAAAAGCTAATTAAGTTTTCTACAAGTTTATATTTATTAATTTTTTTCTTCTTATTTTAACAGCTTTAAAGATATCATAAAATTTTTAAAAAAATTAATTATTTTTAAAGTGAAAACTTCTTTAGGCAGGTTAGATGGTGGTAATTTTATTGACAGTGGCTGTTAGCAGTGGTCAAAATAATATTAAAATAAAATAAATAAGTTACATTGTTCTAGTCTGTAGATTTGCGGCTTGTTTACGGAATATTCATTGTTATTGTATTTGTATATTTTCCGGAATGTATTATGTATGTATTTGATTTAGTAAAAAAAATTAAAGAGACAGGAAATGTAGCTAATAAAAAACGAGAAATAGAAAAGACTGTAGATAATGAAGTTGCAGTTTTGGGACATGTTCATCTTAAACCTATGTTGAGTACTATCTGAGATCAATTGAATCGGCATCCAAATCATGCTGCGATGGTTCGTCAGTATCTAGACCAACGTTTTTAACAGTATTGGATTCGTAGAAGAGGCAGCATTGAATGGCCTCCATGATCTGCATCTTTTTGTGGGGACATCTGAAAAGTAAAATCTATAAAACACAACCAGCGTCGTTGAAAGATTTGCATCCAAGAATCGTTGACGAGTGCCGTTGAATTGCTCCGGAAATTCTTCGGAATGTGCGTGAACGTTTTGAACAAAATATTAATTATTGTATGGAAGCGGGCGGTCATCAGTTTAAACATTTAATCAAGTAAGTAGTCAGTAAGCAACTAATATAATTGGAATTTTAACATGTAATTTTTTTCAAAGTATTGGGAGGAAATGAAAAAATTTAATACTTACCCTAGCTTGGGGTTGAAAGTAGTGGGGTCAAAAATACCCTTTTAATCAAAAATCGACGGGTCTGAGCGTTTTTCTAAAATGTTGACGAGGTTCCTGAAAATGGCTCTGTTTCGTTTTCGGTTGGCCACCCTGTATGAATAAACCATATGGAAATATAAAATTGTTGCTTGGAGTTTTTTTGGAATAAATTTAAAAACATTAATATTTTTAAACAAAGAATAAAGAGACCTTTTACATGATGTTCTTTCTGCACATTTGGCCGTCATAACTGACACTTGAAGAAAGTTCAAGTTTCTGTTATCACTTAGTATATTGACAATATTGGCTATGTGGTAACGACCATTAGAGTTATTTTTTGCCACTTAACCTCTCACACCACGGGAATGTGCATGTGTGACTAACAAGTGTTTTACAAGCCTTCCAAATGAATGAAAAAGAACGAAGGGGAAACTCAACAACTGACTCTTCTCGAGGTAATAAAATAATATTGTGTCCCATGCCCGAATAAGTGGTTTTTGAGACGGCCACTAATATCATCCCAAAATCAACAAAAACAGATTAGTGGCCATTTTTAGAAAAAGAACCTCTTGCCCTTACGTATAATTTTAATTCTTAATAGACTCAAATGTATTCCAGTTTTTTTTCTAATCCAGTATTGTCGGAATTTCATTTTAAAAATTCCTCCTGTGTAAAGCAACTCTGTGTCTGAAAGTCAGGTAAGAATTTCCCTTGTGTGAACGGAGCTTAACGAAGTGCCTCGCGAACAGTTGAAATCACGTCTTGATGCAGTGAACATGGCTCTCTCTCTCGAGCGAAGTAAATATGTAAACTGGTATACAGTCTCAATCTCTAAATTCGCTTTGTTATCAGTGCTTTATTGTTTTAACTACCCCAAAAGTAAAATTAAAAAACAAGTAAGGTTTTTCATATAGTTTATTTCTTTCTTTACCGTTGCAAGGGCATAAGCGATAAGTATCACACTGTAACAAGTTGCATAATAAGTTTTATTTTGTTATTATACAAAAACTAGCCGGAAGTTAACATTCGCGCAAGCCCTCTGTTTTTCAACTGCAGAATATGCCCAGTTTGGTGCAGATCAAGCCATGCAAAACAGGTCGATATCGCCTTACAACAAACTTATAGGATTATTACTGGCTGTATGAAATCAACACCAATCAAACAATTGTACAAAGCAGCGGGCTTCGCAGAACCAAGCGAAAGAAGAATGGGTATAGACCACGTAGAAAAATTTAAGCAAACCTTCGACGATCGCCATGTCCTCTATGGCCAATGGAAAATTGAGAAAGACCAACAAAGCCTCTGTGAATGTGGGGAGATACAAAACATGGGCCAGCTGCTGAGCAGCGCATTATGTCCTGCAACGTGCTCCATCGATGAGATGTGGATTGCAAACGAAAATGCCATAGACGTATTAGGATAATTGAAAATTTATATTGGAACCAAATTTCAGTAATTAGAATAGATGGTGATGACCGGAAATAAAGATCAAACGTGGCGTAAGGCAAAGTTGCATTTTATCGCCCTTGCTCTTTTATGTATACTCTGAAAGAATATTTAGGGAAGCACTTATAGTACAAGTCGGCATTATTATAAATGGCGTAATCATAAACAACCTTCGCTACGCAGACGATACGGTACTGTTGGCCTCCAATCAGGAAGATTTACAACGGATACTGGATGCAGTCATCGAAAAATGCGCAATGGCTGGACTGCAAAAAAGACCAAAGTATTAGTAATTAGCAAGCAACCTAATATCATAGCTAACATTACAGTTAGTGGTGAACTATTGAAGAAAGTAAACCAAATAAAATAACTAGGCAGCGTAATAACCAACAGCGCGGATAGTTAAACTGAAGTGAAATCAAGGATTGAGCAGGCTCGAGCAGCATTTAAAAACATGAGTAGGGTCTTGTGCTTTAGAGATCTAAAGTTAACTCTAAGAATCCGACTTCTCAGATGTTATGTCTTCTCCACCCTGCTGTACGGTGTGAAAGCCTGGACTATAAACAAGTAGGAAAAAAGACGACTTAAAGCCTTTGAGATGTGGGCTTACAGGAAAATAGTAGAAGTTTCACGGACGGAAAAAGTATCCAACTTGGTAATACTCCAACGTCTGAATAAATCCACCGAAATTCTTACCACCATCAAAAGAAGGAAACTGCAATATTTCGGGCATGTTATGAGAGGCGAAAAATACCGATTACTGCAGAACATCATGCAGGGAAAAATTTATGGCAAAAGAAAGCCAGGCCGCAGAAAAGCATCATGGTTCAAGAATCTACGTGACTGGAATAAACTCAACTCAAGCTCTCTGTTCAGACTTGCCGTCGACAGAGTGAGGATAGCCTTGTTGGTGACCAACGTTCTAGAAGGACATGGTACTTAAGAAGAAGAAGATAGACGTAGCCCGGTACTGGGCAGAAAAACTTTGAATGAAATAATTTCGGATTCGAAACAGTAAGTAAAGTTTTGTTATCATTAGTTTTAATTCTAGTGGTAAAAAGCTCGTTAGTTAAAAGTTCAAGAGTTAATATTTTCGGCGGCATTTTTCATGACACTGTTGTCAAATTTGCTTCCTTGTCAACTTGCGGAGATGAGTAGCCTGAGAAGTATAGCCGGAGTGACTCGGTTGGATAAAGTTAAGAATAGTGAGAAAAAGGAACGCTGTAGTGTAAAAGAAGATGTGGTCACAAAGATAGATAAAGAAATGCTTAGATGGTTTGGACACGTAGAAAGGACGGATGAAGGAAGATTGACGAAACAAATTTATAAGGCGAGTGTGAATGGGCAAATCGGTAGAGGTCGACCTCGGAGAACAAATCTCGATCAGATCAACATTGTTTTGAAGAAAGGCCAGGTCAAGAGTACCAACAACCGAAGAGCATGTATGAGATCACTGATGAAAGTAGAGGAAGCAAAAGATGTGTGTACGAACCGTAGCAAGTGGAAGGAAGTGGTCTCTGCCTACCCCTACGGGATAAAGGCGTGACTTTATGTATGTATGTATGTCAACTTGCGACTTAAAACTTGTGAATTAACGCGAAGTGTAAATTTTTGAGGTAATTCTTGTTATATTGTTAAACAAAATGTCGCTTTGAATAACGGTTTTATTTCCAATTATTCAACCCGAATGTTAGTTAAAGGATTATACCATCATCATTCTACTAACTACAGTATTATGACTTTAACTCACAAGTATAATATTGGACCAAATAATGAAAGTTAGTGTTCTGGTTTTCTTAATAAAAAACACGTTACAGCTAAATATAATCACACTGCCTAACAGGTAGAATAAGTCGGCGCGAGTGATAAGATTTCGCGATAAGAAAGAGGCACGGTGGATGCAAGATTTTCGGGTGAAAGGATTTTCACAACATGAATAAAGATGAAGCGGGCCTTTTCTCACCTCTACCTACTTCGTTCCTGTAAATCAGATTTGAAAGCTGTGCACCGACTTGTTATTTTATATTAAATTTATGGCTTGCAAGAAAGCTACCTATGAAATTTAATTTCGGTCGGTTGTTCTTGCGCACAGCCATCATCAGGGATAAAGATTGAAAATTTTGAAAGTGTTTTCATGTTTATTTGGCATTCAATCTAATACAGATCAAGTCATTTTATGGCGCAATAAAATATGTTTCATAAAAAAGAAGAAATATTATGCTCACCCCATTAAAAAAATCGGGTAAAATACAAAGTGTATCATCATCCATACGTAAGAAATAATAAAAATACACATTTGGAAACATTTAAGGCATACTATCTTTTGTCAAATTTTCAGTACAACAGTGATAATTGTTTAAGCATTTATTAATGGTCGAGTATTGGGAAAAATCACGTAACGCGAGATGGCGCTGCCAATGACAAAGTCATTTGATCACTTGTAAAACCAAAGTTTTTATTAAAAGTAATTTTAGTTATCTTAAAGATTTAAGTTAATTTTTCGTGTTAAACTATTGGACTGAAGCTGGATTTAAGGTTTGTTTTCGACGTTTCAGTTTTATTGTCGCTGGATTCTTGTTAAATGCCAGTAAAGATCAGGTGTGTTGTCCCTGGAATTTTTGTTACAATGCTTAGAGAAGTCGAAATATCAATTTCGGATATATTATATTATGTGGGTGAACCTGTTCGACCAATTAAAAGGATTATATATTATAATCCATTTAACTTCGGTCACTTCTATCTTTCTTAAATGTGGAATATTAATACTTCAACACTGAAAGGTTCTAGATAGAAACAATTTCATCTTTCAAACGCTTTTGCTGTATTGTTAAAGTCACTATGAATAATCACAAATAAAATAATGGATAATTGGACAACAATATCATGCCACGTCTTTTTTTTGTTCTCTAAAGAGTACTCTGCCAGCGGTCTCTCTGCTGGCAAATTATGCCCGAGCTCAGCCGTAGAGGGTAGAAGAAAAAAATATAAAAGTGAGCCGCGCCACCGACTTAGACGGTTTAAGCCGGAAACCCCTGAGTCTTATAGGCACTAGCAGAGCCACACGATAAACAACTAAGATTATGGTGAACCAAATAAATAAAATTATAGCAAAAATATATCGAATACTTTACTCACACCATAAATCGAAGTACACAGTTCAATAATAAAATTATAACACATATAGTCAAAATTAACAGCTATGGTAAATTTTCATGCTAAAACAAACCAAAAATTTACAATTTTATAAAATAACCAAAACAAAAGTAAGAGTAACAGACTTTACCAAGTTACCAAAAAAAAAACGTATATAAGTCAACTCTTTAATAATACTAAATCAAACGTTCACATAAGGCTGCTAATTTACTCATGTTTTTACCATTTACATAAATATTTACACTGTTAAAACAATCGTGTTTATTTAAAAATATATTTACATTGGTTGTCTTTTAAAATATCAATATTGTAGGATATTTACAAATAAGTATGAAGAAAATATTTTTACTTGGACATAAATAATTATTGAGAAAATTATTTTAATCAAAGTTTAGTTTTGGCATATTATCTAATGCAATAAATAGTTTTTAATAATGTATTATATTAATAAATTAAAACAAAACTTAATTGTGGTGTCAAAAATAAGTCACGTCGTTAAATATTCAAAAATAAATCACTTGTAACCTTTGGGTAAACGCATATTGTAGATCAAATATAAAAAAAAAAAAAAGAAAAAAATAGCTTTAATCTTGAACACCTTAATACGGAGTTCCTGCTAAAAACACCAAGCAAGTCTTTATAACACTGCAATTTATCGTCGATATGGATGATACGAATGCACTACTCCTGTGGTCAGGTTGGTTATGGAACGGCACCTGCTAATTACCAATGGCTTCCCTCAAATAAATCCCGCATGCGGTCATTTTAACTCGACACCAAAATCCAAAATATCAACAACGGAGGTAAGATAGAATGGTCAAGTTAAAAATTAAATGGTTTTTCTTCAAAATCCAATTAAGATGGCCCAAATACAGCCAGATATGAAAGGACAACCGTAGAGGTTTTGCACACTTGTTAATATCACACCGCCCCAAAAATTCTCACCACGTGACCCCCAGACTCTCACCACACGACTCAGACTACTTCCCAAGCCGGATATCAAGAAATGACACGGAATTGACGTCAACCAAGAATATTCGCAAGTCTATGTTCCACACTAAGAATCGCGTTCGTCCGTGTTGATAGTTAGCCTCATCTACACAGAAATGTAAACCAAACAATAATATAATCGATAATACACAATAATCGAGGCTAAACTAAAGCAAAATCTAATAATGAAAATACCTTACTCAATCTCCAGTGATCAACAAAAATGCCATAGCCATTAACAATTGAATCTTATCACAATAAGGTATGCAACACTATTTACAACGAATGATATATTTAAGTTACAACAAAATACGGTACGCGACACTATTTACGAGTACTTGAGGAATATAAAATTATCAGAGATATAATTATAATGGAACTGTAGAAGTGAAAAAAAAGGCACGTTACAACCATTAAAAAAATCATCTTTCACAAAGTGCTTGCTGCAAACAAACATTAACTTTAAGATTGATTTTCCTATCATTAGAGCAGCTTCAGGATTTAAAAGAAATTTATGCAAAGATATAATAGAATTGCCATATGCAGAGCATTGTGAAACAAGCATATTTTTCGCCATTTTATCTCCATATCACCTTTTTTAATCCTTTGCATTTTTGGATTTTGTTGTTTATTAACAACAATTCTTCGCAAAATATCGTTTAAGTATAACACTGTTATACTGTTATACTGTTAAGTGTAACAATGTTGATCTGATCGAGATATGTTTGCCAAGGTCGACCTCTACCGACTTGTCCATTCACACTCGCCTTGTAAATTTGATTAGTCAATCTTTCTTCATCTATCCTTTTTACATGTCCAAACCATCTAAGCATTCCTTGATCTATCTTTGAAACCACATCTTCTTTTACACCACAGCGTTCTCTTATTTTTTACTTTATCCAACCGAGTCACTCCGGCTATACTTCTCAGACTACTCATCTCCGCAGCATTAATTCTATTTTCATGCTTCTTCTGCCAAATCCAACATTCACTACCATACATAAGTGTAGGAGCCAACACACCTCTATGCACAGTCAGACGTGCCTTTATGACACTTTCGGGCTGTTCATAAAGCTATGCAGTGCCCCATTCATCTGTTTTCCTGCCAACACCCTTCGCTCAATATCACTGTCATACTTTCCATCTCTCGTAAACTTTGAACCCGAGTACACCAATTTGTTTACTTGTTCCACTCTCTCTCCCTTAATCAAAACTTTACAGTTTGTCATGCTTTCTTCCCTTTCAAAAACCATTACTTTAGTTTTGCTTACATTTATTTTCATCCCTTTGACTTTCAGGGCTTCATGCATATTTTTAACCATCGCCTGTAACTCCTCTTTAAATGACGCTAATATGACTTGATTATCGACGTAAAGAAGGCATTTGACGATCAAATCATTCATTTTTAATCCATACGCACTCTCTTTCAAATCTTTTAAATAATCTATGTATAAGTTAAACATCCATGGCGAAGCCACACATCCCTGTCTCACACCTTTTTCGATATTAAACCAGTCCGTGCAAGCTCCGTTTAGACGATTTAAAAAGGTATGTAATTTATTGAAACTATACACTTGGTGAAAATGTATGCTTGTCCACTTTCCCTCAGGGATTGTTATGTAACCGAACAGACGTTGTCATTAATATCTTATGCATAAATGGTCAATTGTTAGTCTACCGATGATGTTGAATAATAATTGTATCTATTATAGGAAATTTTTTTCCCGTATTTGTAGCCTTGAAAAACATCTAAAATAAAGATCGAAACGTCGGCGATTTAAGAAGAGCAAAAAGTTTGTTTTCTTTCGTACAAAACCGCTATCCACCTTAAAAAAAAAGAAAAATATATTTAATCCGGCTTATTTCAGAACTATCGTTATTTGTTTCAATATTAAAAAAGTTAGTCGGGCAATCAACAGCTTGATAAATTGTTGTTAAAATGGTGGTTATATTCTTAATTTATGTGTTGGATTTAAGGTATAAATGGTAAGTTTATTTGATTTGATTGTGTTTAGGATTTTATGTTTATTATATTATATTATATTATTATTTTCATTGCACTTTTAAAAAACAGATGAAAGGACAAGACCATTTCGGTAAGCTAGCTATGTTTATGACTGTCGGATTTGCACTTAGAAACATTTGTGGTACATGCCATTTGGTACCTACCATCTGGTAAGAGTTTATGGTTTTAGGGCAAAAAATCTTTAAGTGTTGCTACGACACATTTAGCATTAAGTAAAAATTCAGCTCTCAAACATTCAACAGTATTCATTCAGTTTCCGAGCGTTTAACATTACACATTCAGCTTTCGAGCATTTTAGCATTACACATTCAGCTTCCGAGCGTCTAAAATATAACATCATACAACATAGCATTCGGGTTATAACAACAAAGTGTATGTATATAGTGTAAATATACGTAGTCTCATTGCATACATTTATTTTCACTTGATATCCAATTTTTTTTAAGTTCATTATAAAAAATATTTTAGAAAATGGTGCGTTTTGTTGTTGCACCATTGGCGCTTAATGGGTTAATTCTGCTGTTTATACTTACAATACCATCCTTGTAATATAAATCAAATTTTAGGAACTTTTTTTGGCATCGCGAAAACTATTTTTTTTTCTTTATCGGATGCCTTATTGCATCGTAATTTCATTTAGTTTTTATACCTTAACTGAGTAAAATCTATCGGGAAAATTGGGAAACACACAATTTGCCGCAGGTTCAATTGAATGGCGAATTTACTTCTCCAGCCTCAACCTGAATTATCCCGGACGATGAAAAGGGTCTGTTGATAAATATATCGTCCTTTGGGCAAATACAGTTTGAAAACAATTTTTTTTCTTCTTGTTATCTCTCCAAGCTTCGTTTTGAAAAACTACAGTGTTAATTCAGTCCGATTTTTTATTGTAAATTAATAAAATCGTTCACAAGCGCCATCAGAAAAAGTCATTTGGATTCTTTTAAGTTATTCAAATATTCCAGGGTCTAAGCGAAGGGTGATTCAGAAAAATAAAAGGGTCGACTCTCAACTATTTATTTCGGAAGAATTCTTAGACGTCTCTTCAAACAGAAAGGGCTCATATACGATTTTGTATTGAGTGTCATACGTTTTAATGAATTTTTTTGTTTGCTCATTGGAAATTGCAAAAACTGGAGTACTAAAGGGGTCAGAGAAATAAAAAAAAGTATTAAATTCATTTACCGGGCAAATTCCACGGCTATATCTCTCAAAAAAGCAGGGAGGCCGTGGACTCTTAAGTTTGGAGTATCTCCATAAAAGAATGGTTCTGGATGACGCCTGCAAAGTCATCAGGAGTTTGGACCCCTCCTGCAAATGGTCAAAAGCCATGAAGTTGCAGGAGTAGGAGCATTTCTGTTCAGGGCAGCACACCGAGCAGCTGATGAACTCTCTTTGATTTTCGATTCCAAGCAGAGAGCGCTTGACTCAGTCACTGATCTCGACCTCGCTCGGAGGAAATACCGCATCAAAGCTGCAGAAGTTGATAAAACTCTGCAGCTCCTTATGGATAAGCCTTTACATTTTGTCTTCTCCAACAACATCGAAGACGGGGGCTTATCCAAAGAACTGACCTTTGCATTCCTAAGGTCAGGCGGGCTTAAGTCGGAAACAGAGGGGTTTATCATGGCATGCCAGGATGGAGTTTTCAATACCTTACATTACCGAAGCCGAGTCATGGGTATAGAGGTCCCTGATGTAAGATTCAGGGCCTGCCGTAGGGCACCGAAAACGCTGATGCACCTGCTTTCAGCATACACGGTGTATGAGACAATCGTACGGTATTGATGAAACTTCAGTGCTGCCCTATGCTCCGGGGGATATTAAGTCAGTTGTGAAGAATGAGAGGTGTCGAATTTATTGAAACTTCCATTCCCCACCGTTAGGCAAATACAAGCCAATAAGCCTCACGTAGTCCTCCTCAAGTACCTAACTAGGACGATGTTCGTGGTCGAATTTTCGGCACCAGCCGAACCGAACATCGCCTTAAAAGAAGAGGAAAAACGGACAAAATATAGAGACCTTCTCTTCGAACTCCGCAGACTTTATCCAGATCATTCTGTTGAACTATGCATCCTGATAATAGGCTCCCTCTGTGGTACACGACACACACTGCTCTCGGAAATCCAGAAAATACCAGCTTGCCGACAAAAGGCACACGTTTTACCGGAGGAATGCAGAAGACCGACATCCTGGCATTATTGCGTCTTCTCAGGACGCACGATATTTGGTCCCAGTGATCACTCACCTCACGGCTCTGCGAGGTATCGGAACCGCGGAGTCGTAACTGGGATTTAATAAATTATATTATTAATAAGCTCGGCAATCAGACAACGTCCATTGTGTCTCTCCGTGTCAGCCATTAGCGATTCGCTACACCCGTCTTCCTCCAAAAATGGAGCAGGTCGTTAATCGATAATTGCCTTTATTGCTCGTACCCAAGTAAAGAACCGTCAGCCTTAGTCAGGCGTACGCCGGGCATTGGCCAAGGATAGCCCCAGGTTGTACATGTGATATCTATTGGTACAATGACCAGTCAGTATGTGTACTGCTAGTCTGGCATCCTTCCCACTTCCTACTTAGTGACGTAATGCTTCGGGCTCTATGAGTGCACTTGCCTGTCTGCACTTGTGTCTGGTTTTTGTTTTACAGTACAATAAGTTCAGATCCCTGAGCCAGCCCCGAATTGCCCCTCTACCTAGAGAGAAGAGAATCTCTAGTGCTGGCTCTGGGCCCACGAACTTAGTCTCTGATCCCGCTTTTGCTTTCTCATCAGCCCTCTCATTGCCTTTGATTCCCGAGTGACCAGGAACCCAAACAAGAGTAACCTTGTTGCTTTCGGCAGTGCCGCTAGCGCTTTAATTGCCACTTGGCTGTCCGAGCATATTTTTGCACCTGCCGGTCCCGCCTATGGAGAGCGCTGTATGTGCACATTGCATATATAATAAATTATATAAAATAAAATACAAAAAAATGTATTGGCTCCTTGGAAGAAATTCCAAGCTGTCAATTGACAACAAATTGCTCGTCTACAAGCAAATCCTGAAACCTGTATGGACATATGGCATCCAACACTGGGGATGTGCCAGCAAGAGTAATATTCAAATCATTCAGAGATTCCAAAACAAAACTTGACCTAAATAAGGATCTTGAAATGAACACAGTAGAACAGACTCTCAGTAAATACGCCAAGACTCATGAACAACGACTTCTAGACCATGTGAACGTCAAGGCCATCCAGCTCCTCGACAACACAATTCAGACAAGAAGACTCAAGAGGACGAAGCATTACGAGCTAGATAAATAAAGTGCCAGTGTAAAAGCAGAGCAAAGTGCGGTAGTACACAATCATATTGGTGTAAGATCTGATTTAGACCTAAGGACTTCTAATGAGTAAGACCCTTAGTTTTAAGATTTTTAGTAGTAAGTTAGGTCAAATTTAAATTGTTCATTGATCGCATTATTTGATCAGATTACAATGACAATAAAACAAAAAAAAAACCTTAATTATGTAAAACATAAAAAACTTCGGACACATTCTAAAGAAATTTAATAAAATATTTAATACACGAAGCTTGAGTAAATTTATATAAGAGCATATAATATAATCAAACATTTTGGAGTTGTATCCCTTTTGCTTGGATCAGGGTCATATTTTAATAAAGTTGGTAAATGTTATTTCAATGTCCATAAAGTTATCAACTGTTTTTAGTAAAAATTCGTAAAGATTTTTGTGTAATGTGGTGTGCATATTTTATGAAGGATTTGAATGATTCCTTAGTCGATAGAAAAAAGTTATGTCATTGAAACTGTTGACAGAAGTGAAAACTTAAAACTATGAAATAACAGAGGTGTTTTTTAAATCTCCAAATTAATTGTAACTCCTCCCATTTGAAAATATCTATTTAGGGCTTCGAAACCTCCTTTATAAGTCATAGTACAATTAATTTCGTTTTGCGGAGTACTTATGCCATGTTACTTTGTTTGGGTATATTGCAGAGTGGGGTTTCGGTTTGTATCAAATCAAAAGGAAGTTTAAACGCAGAGGGTGCAGTCAAGGTATAGGGTAAGTTTTTCATTCAAATATCAAAGAACAAAAAATTTTTCTGAATACTAATCCGATTTAAATATTCTTTTATATTTGTCATTCCGATTTTAAAGAGTATTGCATTGCACCAAGCTTTTATGTGGGTTTAACGTTTTTTTAATACAATCGGATTGAGTTTTCAAACATGTGTCAATATAAAATGTAATTTAAATCAAAAGCACTAAGGAGTATTGATATCAACTTTGATGCAAATCACCTCCAAAATAACTTTTTACCCATTTTTAACCCCGTTAAGCGATGAGTTTCAATAAAATACGAAACACGTCTTCCATCAATTCTGTTAAAGAAGATTTATGCAAAATATGAAGTAGATTGGACAAAAATCACGTTGTACCATACAAATTTCGCCTCCGTTTTTCACCCCCTTCGGGGCAGAATTTCGGATAGTTTTTTCTTATCGGATGCCTACGTCATACAAAGAACACGCCCTCCATGTTTCAGGTCTCTATGATCAGCAGTTTAGGCTGTGCGTTGATCCGTCAGTCAGGACAAAGCATTTTATATGTTTGGGATATTTGTGTGATGAGTGTTAAGGAAATGATGAACAATTCGAATTACTGTTAACTACGTGTATTTATTGAAACGAAAGAAAAACTTGGCAAGAGAGGCGATGTGCGTCAGTGTTGAAGTTCGTCGAGAGACTGTTGGAGCTCGTTGAGAGACTTTGACGGAAACCGTTAAGAGACTGTGACGAAGGTTGTTGAGAGATTGATTGTCAGAAACTAACTGACTGACGGTGTACCTCTGTCCGTCCTTTTTATCTTCATTCCCCAGGTCGTTGGTTTTAGAGTTATTATTATTATTATTAATCCGGTTTATAGCGTCTTTCGCCTTCCGGTTCCCAGTTGCCAGCCTCTTCGGTCAGTCCAATCTCCTGGGGCTAGATTTCCTTCGGACATCGCTTTCTGAATGCCCCCTATCCATGTTGGTTTTGGTCTACCTCTTTTCCTTCGTTTTGTTGAGGTCCATTTAAGCACTAGTTTGGGTAGCCTTTCATCTGTCATACGTTCAACATGGCCGTACCATATAAGTTGTCTTCTTTGGATTTCATCTATTATAGTTGTGTCGGTCTTTACAATTTGTCGAATTCGGTCATTTGTAACCCTATCGAGACGTGATATGCCAGCAGATCTTCGCCAGAAATCCATCTCCAGGGCTAGCAATCGGCGTTCTAATGTTTTATTAAGTTGCCACGTTTCACAGCCATATAGAACAGTACTTTGAAAGATAGTATTATATATCATATGTTTTTTTCCCTAGATATATTTTTTGCCCACAACAGCAAGTTTAGGCATCCTATAACTTTCTTTCCTTTTAATATCCGTTGTTCTATTTCCTCCTCAGTACGACCTTTACATGTGATTTTTGTACCCAAATAGGTGTATTCCTTACATATTCCTATTTTTACATTGTCCAGTTCCAGATCTGTTGTTTCTGCCCCAATACACAAATATTTCGTCTTGCTCATATTAACCGTTAATCCCCATTCTTCGTATTCTCTAAGAAGTCGTTTTCCCATAAACTCCAGGTCTTCTTTATCTTGGGCCGCGACGACCTGATCATCCGCGAAGTGCAGATTATACAGAGTAGTGTCATCATTTAACTGTATCCCCATTCCATGGCACGCTCGTCTCCACTTCGTTTAAATATATTTTAAATAGTGTGGGGGATAAACTACAACCTTGTCTTAGACCCTTAGTGACGGTGAAACTTTCAGATAGATTATTTCCTAACTTAATTTTGGATGTTAATTGCTGATATAACTGTTTAATAGCTATTATTACAGTGTTATTGATCGTTGATTTCTCTAAGACTTGCCACAGTTTTGTTATCAGGACAGTATCGAACGCTTTTGTAAGGTCTACAAAAAGTAAATGGACTTCCCTATTAGTTGCCACTCTTTTCTCACTCATTTGAACAATGCTAAAAATATGGTCCATGCATGAGCGGCCGGCCCGAAACCCTGCTTGTTGTTCGATTTTCGATCTTCATTCCCCAG
This sequence comes from Agelastica alni, assembly GCA_950111635.1. Lineage (NCBI taxonomy): Eukaryota > Metazoa > Arthropoda > Insecta > Coleoptera > Chrysomelidae > Agelastica > Agelastica alni. The sequence continues at coordinate 3,882,992 of OX467719.1, read as the reverse complement.
GTCGTTGGTTTTAGAGTTATACAAATTATAATTGCTACTGCGAGTGTACGTGAGTAGCTGAAAAGGAAAGAAGCTTCTGATCATTAATGTTAGGCTTGTATACGTGCTTTATTGAAAAGGACAAGACTTGGGATCAAAAAGGTCTTTAGTGAAATTAGTCGCCGGAATTTTGAGGATTCAAAAATGGGAAAGTCCCGTTTCGTTGTCTATGCATAAACTGTCCGTATAGCCTCTACATATGTATAGATAACTTCGATATACACAATAAAGACTATATCAAACTAAAAATATGTGCTCATAGAAGATGCATGTGCTACACCGAACACTGACAATTGATAATTGATAATAAATGAGCATGAGCAGTCGAACCGAATTGTTAGTCCTAGAAAAAAGTTGAGGACCAGCCTACCGATTCCGAATAAATAACGAACCAAATTAATGTGACCCACGAACACGCAACTGTAGCTACAAATTTAGAACTATTTGACCAGCGAACGCATCTTTGTAGACAGCGCATGCGCGTATACTATCTGAATTGATTCGGAATCGAATCTGCTAATAGAGTTAACGTATCTAAAGCGGTATTATTGAGGCCCGCAAGAGTGTAATCCCATCTCTAACATTTATCAACTTTTTCTTTTCTTTTTTTATAAACTGGTTCACGTAGTCGAATCCAAAACGTGATGGGGATATTTAAGTTGTGGAAAGTTTTGATATCGCTGCATACGCCATTCCGATCGAAGACCTTTATATCGAGGAATGTCAGTCATCCGGTTCTTATCTCTATAAGAAATGTTTAAGATATCTAATATATCGTGTGGAATGGCGTGCGGATGTCGGCGATTTTTATTTACAGAGGAGTTTTCTCGGGAAAAGTACAAAGAAAAACTTGCAACGGTGCATTCGAGAATGGATCGAAGTTGCGACCACTATCCGAATTACATCTTTGAATGGAACCGAGATATCTGTTTTAATCATTCTTAAAGCAAAACAACAAACCGTTTAATACCTGTGTACTCTATCCTAAAATCAAAACAAAACCAATAAAGAAATTTATTTCCAAATAAACATCTATACAATATACAGCACAATACAAATATATACTGTGTGTCCGTAAAGTATGGAATAAATCTGAAGCACGTTGCTTTTTAATTTTAATATCCTACATTGTTTTATATATTGAGACTAAAAATATGTACCTACTTTATTTGTAAAGTTTCACCTTCGAGTGTTATTACGAGCGAGTACTATGAACGATTTCAAAATGTTCACCTTCGGGAGTGAACATTAACGACTAGTCTTAAACGAGAACTTTTGGCGACTGTTTTCAAAAGAGAACTAATAGCTACTGCCTTTTTTTCCAGAAAATATGAACCATACGTCCGTGCTGTTTAGCGATATTATAGGTATATTATTTTAAGATGTAGGGACAATGAGTCGCCATTTCATCCCTCTTGACATGAGTTGTAACGAGCCTTACAACAATCAATACCAATACCGCACATATGTTTACTATAACTGAGGGTTGCAAGTATCTTAATATTAAATACACACTACACTGCTTATCATTTTAATGTGACGCTGTCTAGATATTTCTATATCTTTTTGCGACACCACAGTTTGGGGTTGGCGCCTCATGAGGTGGATTACAAACGAGTTTCACAACAAAAGTTATCATAGGAGACACATCTTTTTAGAGCATGGTCCTAAAAAGAGCTCACCATCACTACGACTAATCAATGAACAAAAAAATTTATTCAAAGTCCTAAATGAACTACCGGATACCACACATGATTTAATGTTGACAAAATTTTAAATACCTCTTCACTTTCATCGTCCAAACGCTTATCAACAGATACTACGAGATCTTGTTGTTAAATTATGTTAAAAAGTTTTAATTTTTCAACTCAAACTACTCTCTTTTTTGGGAAACGTTTTTTTTTAGTGAAAAATTAACAAGTGGTGAATACGCGAAACACTTTCGAAACGTACCGTATAGAATTTTTTTATGTATATATATGAACAAATTTTCGACTACCGCTTAATGGGATTCATAATTACAGTTAATATTTATTTTTGTTCGACTCTATCCTACAACAATTATGAACTTTTAACTCGGCCAAAAAGTTTTAATTGTACCCATAAATTTTCCAGTCACGACAAAATATCTTCACCGGAACAGTTTAATAAGCCATAAATCGTCGAAACGGCACAATACAGACTGACCAGAATTTGTAAAAAAAATCCGAATGAAATCTACATAAAATTGTGTAACTTAGGTCGTTAGTTATAATGATTTTGTATAAATTTAATCCGTGATTTTCGACACCATCTTCTTCTTCTTTAGGTGCTCTGTCCTCCTCGGACGTTGGCAATCATCAGCGCTATCTGAACCTTGTCTACAGCTCGGCGGGACAATGTGGTAGTGCTCACTCCATACCATTATCTTAAGTTTTTTAGCCAGGATATCTTTCTTCTACCCGGGTCTCTTCGTCCTTCGATCTTCCCTTCTATAATAAGCTTTAAAAGTCGATACTTGTCATTCCTTAAGATGTGACCAAAATACTCCAGTTTGCGCTTTTTAAGTGTAAACAGAACTTCCAGCTGCTTGTCGAGGCGTTGAAGTACCTCGGTGTTACGCAGTCTTTCTACCCAGGAGATTCTTAATAGCCTTCTGTACGTCCACATTTCAAAGGCCTCCAATTTTTTGCAAATCTCATCTGTCAAAGTCCAAGCGTCCATTCCATAAAACAGTATGCTGAACACGTAACAGCGAAGCATTCGGACGCGCAGAGGCAAGCTTAAATTTCTGCTGCAAAGTACCTTACGCATCTTCAGGAACGAAGCACGAGCTTGTTCTATTCTGGCACGGATCTTCTGCATGCCGTCCCACTTCTCATTTAGTTGATACCCAAGATATTTAAAAGTTTCTACTCGCTCAATTCGTTGACCGTTAATTGTCAGGTGTCCATCCACGTTGTTTGGCTTGCTAACTGCTAGCCACTTTGTCTTTCTCACGTTCAGACCAAGTCCGGCCTCTAAGCTTGCAGCCGTCACGCGGCTTACCAGTTTCTGCAGTCCTTCCAGGGAGTCGGCAACAAGAACCGTGTTAACACCATATTGTATATTTTAACTTCATTAAAAATTAGCTGACGCGACGGTTTATTATCAAAGTTAGTATAGTTGAAGTCAAATTTAGTTATTCTTTTTTTATAATTATACAGAGTGGACCATAAGTCTGGAAACGGACAATTATCTCGTAAATTGCTAGTCCAGATTGTACAAAATTTGGGATAAGCCTTTTTTGAGATACGGAGATTCCAGATTTGACATTTGCATTTTTGTCAGATTTGCCGTTTCTCTAATATTATTAGTCGAAAATTAATAATAAAATATTAGTAGAAAAAAGTTTTAACCCGAATTTATATATAATAATTATAGAAGCAATTTTAAAACATGTATGATGTTAATTGGGTAGGAAGACGTTGGCAGTGTTATTATTTAAATTAACATTTTTTAAAGTCGAGTAAATTTGCAAGGTATCAAAAATACTTTGAAAAGATAACGATGCACCGTTAGCGAGCTCAAAAGTAATACATGTTTTGATCAAATAAATGAAATCGTCATGAAAACATCTACGATAAACGCTAGTTACTCTCTTTAAATAGGTGAAAAAATAAAAGAGATATTTTCTTTGTACGCCCGCATATTCTTTTGATTATTTTTCCAAGTTTTAGTTTTATCTTGCCGGAGCGTAAAAATTGTGAAATCGTAAAAAAATATTTCTCTGATTTAAAATTGGATACGAAGCCGGTCGTGAAGGTAAAATTGTGACAAGTTTTCCAGAAATATCCCGTTAAAACTAGACGAAGTATTTTACGTTGTCAGGGCAAACTTTAATAAATGAACAGAGAGAAACCTTATCGCATTCCGTCACAATCTGCAATGATAATTCCAATAACTTTGCTGTAATTCAAAAACAAATTAATAACTTTCAAAATTACGAGGCGTCGCAGTCATCGTCAAATTGCACAAACTTGTTCGTTTATTAAATAATTTGGATGCCGCTACAGGCCAGTCTAAGCCACTGACGAAGGGGCCATTAATTTTTTTACAAACACTCTACTTCTCTTCGAAGTGAATGTTTCTAAGGAAGATTACTACTCCACCTAACTAGCGATTCTCAATTTTATAGATAACCCTGTATGCAAAGCTTAAAAGTTAGTCCTCATACGAGAAAGAATAAAATCGATCAATTTAATTTCGACACCTCGATAGAATAAATACCTAAAATTCGTAAACGGTCTCATTACAAGAGATAAGTTATCTCTGAAGATATAAAAGGCGTCGTAGGTCTCACTATCAGAAATAAGGGTGGTTGTAGGTCTTACTATCAGAGATAAAAGTCGTGTTTGATCTCATTAGAAGATATACAAGTTGTAGATGTCATTATCAGGGATAAAAGTCGACATATGTCTCATTAAAATAGATTAAAGTCATCATTGGTTTCATTATCAGAAACAAAAGTCGTCCGGTCTCCTCTAAAGTTAAAAAAATTGTCGTAGGTCTTATTAACAGAGATAAAAGTAGTTGTTTATCTTACTTGAAGAGATAATAGTGGTTGCAGATCTCATCATAAGAGATAAAAGTCGAGATCGGTCTCAAAAGAATGTATAAAAGTCGTAATCAATCTCATTATTAGAAACAAAAGTCATCCGGTCTCCTCTAAAGTTAAAAAAATTGTCGTAGGTCTCATAAACAGAGATAAAAGTAGTCGTTTATTTTACTTGAAGAGATAATAGTAATTGCAGGTCTCATTATCAGAGTTAATAGTCGCCTAGTCTTTTCTAAAGATAAAAAGGTCGTTGTAGGTCTCATTATAAGAGATAAAAGTCGACATCGGTCTCAATAGAATAAATAAAAGTCGTAATCGGTCTCATTATAAGAGATAAAAGTCGACATCAGTCTCATAGGAATGGATAAAAGTCGTAATCAATCTCATTATTAGAAACAAAAGTCATCCGGTCTCCTCTAAAGATAAAAAAATTGTCGTAGGTCTCATTAACAGAGAAAAAGTAGTCGTTTATCTTACTCAAAGAGATCATAGTGGTTGAAGGTATGATTGTCACAGATAATAGTTGCCTAGTCTTCTGTAAAGATAAAAAATTGTCGCAGGTCTCATTAACAAAGATAAAAGTAGTCTTTTTTTTTACTTAAAGATATAATAGTGGTTGTAGGTCTCATTATAAGAGATAAAAGTCGTTGTCTATTTTGTTAGAAGGGATAAAAATAGTTGTAGGTCTCATTATGAGAGATAAAAGTCGTCTAGTCTCCTTTGAGGATAAATAAGTCTATATAAGTCTTATTTTGAGAGATAAAAGTCGTCTAGTCTCATTTAAAGATAAAGAAGTCTATATAAGTCTCATTATTAGAGATAAAAGTCGAATAGATAAAAGTTATTGCCGGTCTCATTATCAGAGATAAAGTAGTCGTATGTCTTTCTAGAAGAGATAAAAATCGTCGTTGGTCTCGCAAACTTGGTTTTTTAGTAAACATTTAGGGAATCTGCAATCGGACCGTATACTCGTAAACTCGATTGGTCTGTCAGAAGTTTTAATATTGTTAGAGTCATTAACTCGACGAAAATACATATCTCATGTTTTAGGAACGGCATTTATTAGTAAAGTATGCGGAAGCGGTCGGTGGACTTAAGTGGTATTTCGCCATGAAATGGATTTAGCTTTAGCGCGGCTTTTAGACAAGTCATACATTTTTGATGAGTTGATAGAGAAATTTATCGGTAGTGGAACTGAGCACGACGGAATCGAATTTCTGCAGCATTAAATAAAAAAAGTCGAACGTTCTCTATCGTGTATTATGTTCATTTTATCCAAAGACATTCGCCGAAATGTATTTTTATTTGAATTATAACGACATTAAAATACAATGCGATCTAACAGCACAAGCATCTATTTGTTATTTATTAAGAATTAAAATTTTCTACACCTAAAACCCATGCTTCTACTTTGTAACTCAACAATTTTTTCCGGCAACCCTCCGGAAAGTACCCACTTTCTGGATGATTTTTCTTTGAGAAAGTAGCATTTTTCTAGTCCCTAGTACGGGAAGTTACGCACTCTTTCCACCCAGGAGATTCTCAATAAACTTCTGTACGTCCACATTTCAAAGGCCTTCAGTTTTTTGTACATCTCATCTGTCAAAGTCCAAGCTTCCATTCCATAAAACAGTATGCTGAACACGTAACAGCGAAGCATTCGGACGCGCTGAGGCAAGCTTAAATTTCTGCTGCAAAGTACCTTACGCATCTTCAGGAACGAAGCACGAGCTTGTTCCATTCTAGCACGAATCTTCTGCATGCTTTTCCACTTTTCATTTAGTTGATACCCAAGATATTTAAAAGTTTCCACTCGCTCAATTCGTTGACCGTTAATTGCCAGGTGTCCGTCCACGTTGTTTGATTTGCTAAGTGCTAGCCACTTTGTCTTTCTCACGTTCAGACTAAGTCCGGCCTCTGAGCTTGCAGCCGTCACGCGGCTTACCAGTGCCTGCAGTCCTTCCAGGGAGTCGGCAACAAGAACCGTGTCATCCGCATACCTCAAATTGTTGATATTAATCCCATTGACAGATATCCCGTCGTCACTTCATCCAACGCCTCTTAAAATATCCTGTCGGAATACAAATTGAATAAGAGTGGTGATAAAATGCATCCTTGACGAACGACTCTCAGGATTTTGATCTCGTCGGACGCGGTGTTATCGATTCTTATGTGAGCACTTTGGTTCCAGAAAAGGTTGGCTATTATTCTGAGGACTCGGTTGTTCCAGTCCTATTTCTTTAAGAATGTTGATCAGTTTTAACTGAATTTTTAACTCTCTTAAAGACGGTGTTAAAGATATTAAAAAAGGTAGTCTGCAAAGCATCAACAGAGAACGTAACCTCAAATTCTCTGTCTGGAATCAGTTTTTTACAAGAATCACATTTGTGACGACACGCTTTTATCGTTTATTCCATTTTAAATTTTTTTAATTATAATCTAGTGAGTGACGTTTGTCATACCAAACTGACATGGACAACAACAATGAAAAATATTGAACAATGAAAATATTATTTGGCTTTTAATCAAGTAACTTTTTTATGTTTGAGTGTAGACAAACACAAAGACAATGTGAATTTTTTAAAACTGCTTTTCCTGGACCACGAAGAGTTATTTAGTGCAATTATTAATGGAGATATAACAAAAGAGCCGTTTTTTTTCTCCAAAATGGTTTTTAAATAACTAATTGCTTTAAAAAGAAACGAAAATACTGTAGCAAAAGTGTATCGTCATCAAAACATCATTGGATTATTTTACATTTAATTTTCATCATTCTCTTGGATTTTGCAAGGTTACTTATAAAGGGCGTGATAAATAATGAATTTAAGGCTTATCGTAAGTTTTTAAAACAACAAATTGCATTTATCAAAATCAACGTTAAAATCCAAAACGACGTCAGTAAAAATTATTCAATATCAGTATTTAACGTTGTGTGAAGTCAGTCGACGGCATACATATATACAGGGGGTGGTGCGAAAAGTTTTGATTAAAAGTGATGGCGAATTAAATGTCCTGAGTGTAGCATTTCCGGTTATACCGAAAGTAAACGTCAACTTGGTTATTTTAAATACAGAATTAAGAATTAAGTAGTGCTATGTTTTAACTAAGATAATAAAATATTTTAAAAATGGTTGAATTTAGGTATAGGGAATACCGATACCCAACGAATCGGCTTGAAAACAGCGAAAAATATAATAAAATACAGGGTGTTCTATTTAAAGTAAACGATCTGCAAAGGCAAACCCATAAGTTTTATCAGACTAGTGAAAGATACAACTAGTCAATCTCCTTTGATAAAACAAAATGTATGACCTTCTCCAAAGAACCAGTAAGGTGTAAAGTCGTAATAGACAATAAACCAATAGCACGGGTAATGAGCTTCCGTTAATTAGGAGCGGACACGTCAAGCAGCAACAACCCGATAAACGACATAAAATCACAGGTCAACAAAGCCGCAACAATTTTAGGATGTCAGAGATATCATCTGGAAAAAAACCACATGCGCATTGATCGTAAAGTGCGGATATATAAGTCCTGTGTTAGACCGGTGCTAACCTATGGTATTACGATAATTACTTCTTTTTTGTGTTCGCTAATTTTAAACTCTTGATACAGTAACAAAACAATTTTTATTTCAATACTTTTACACAAAAAACTATACTTTTACAAATCACTTAGATACAACTTTTACAACCTATTAAATTTCATAACTCATAAAAACTTAAAACTGTCCTCTTCGCGGCCGCTGTCCTTTTTATATTTCCAAGCCACTATTTGACCTTTTTACCGAAAGCGCCAGAACAATCCTTCTACTATCTCGAAACCGCTAGACGCGACGTGGTGATCGAGAATTTACTAGACGGAGGCCGACAAAGCGCTCATTAATATGTACCGTAATGGTGGTCGACTCTCGGACGCCGACAAATAAACAGGGCCGGGTTGTAACAGTATCGAGACTAGAGCTGACACGAATAAGACAAAGAGCATCCTTAGAACAGCGGAGATGAACCATCGCAGGGAAGACACTTAGAGACAGAATGAGAAACAGCGACATAAGAGAGGCATGCAAGGTGGAGGACACAGTGAGATGGGGGAGGAAAAGAAGAAGAGATTGGCGTGACCACATAGACAAAATGGACCAAGAGAGACTAGCATACATCGCTAAACACGGCTAACCAGCAGGCCGACGACCGCTAGGAAGACCACCCAAGAGATGAGGAGATAGCTGGAACTCTGTCTCATAGGATAACCAACCGAATTGAGCCTTGGTATTTTACAGACCTTAAGGTCTTCTCGAAGTATAAGAAGAAGAAGAAGAAATACTGAAACTTTCAAATCGGTGGCAAAAGTGTGTGGATCACGCAGAAAACTATATTAAAAAATGTTAAAACAATAAAATACCGTTTATATTGGATTTATCCTCGTACTTTCATTCCTATGATTTTTAGGGCATCATGCATAATATTAACCATCGCCCGCAACTCCGCCTCAGATGATGCAGCGAACGTGTTTAGCAACAATTCGAAATTTATTCAACGAAGCAAATAGTTCATGCTACATATTATGTAGAGTTTGTTAATATTATTTCAAATTTAATTTGGAAACTTACTACTAAGCCAGTTTAAATTTACAGTAGGAATTTCGACATGCAACCCATTTATTTTGTCTCCGTGATGAAATAACAGAATCGACAATTTAAAATGAACAGGGTGTTTCATTTAGAATTGTCCATATAGTAACAAGATTAACACTGTTTGTGAGTGACTTGATTCTGAAAGCTAAAGAAAGGATTGATTTTAAATAAAAAAAGATGCAAAAAGTACTCAAGTCAATAAACAAACTATCTGCGACCATAAAAAATGAAAATCCAATTGGGAAAGTTTGGAAGGACCACCGGATTACTTTCGTCGAACGTTTTGAAGCATTTTAGGGGTTGTTAGACTGCTTTCATGTACTATTCGTCGTCTTAGTTCTTGCAACAAAGCGTGTTCAGTCGTATAAATATTGCTCTTTACAAAATCTCCACAAAAATAAATCCAGGGGCGTTAAATCGGAGATCTTGTAGGCCATTCAATGAAGTCACTTCTTCCAATCCATTGCCTGGGAAATCGTTCTTTAAGATATTGCCTTACAGCTCTACTTTAATGCGGAGGTGCACCGTCGTGTTAAAAAAACAATATCTATTATCATTTTTTTTCTCCGTTCAAATTTTGTGCAAAAAACGCATAACGCGCGTTATTTAAAAAGAGCGTAGGGGCGCCCAAACGAGAGATTACATTTTGGACGAAAATCGCCCTGGAGAAGTATGTGGATTTCGAACAGAACCTTAGCACAAAATATGAATATTTAACATTTAAATGAAATATTCCTTCTCACCGAGATAAGGGTGTTTTGATAAAAATATTTTAGCCCAGTGTACGGTGACAATTAATCGTTTCATCAACGCTTTAATCAACCCTTAAATCTTTTGATCAAAACCCATTTGTAGTGGAGTGTTTATACAGTATGGACCTAAATACCTACATTTAAAATAATAATTTCAAAAACAGATTTAGGCTTCCTAAGAACCGGAAAGGAAGAGGAAATGTCGGTGGTCAAAGGAGTGGTATCAATTGAGAAACCACTTCACTGATAAACATTTTCTCAACGTTCCAAAATAAGCATTACCTCCATTGTTGATGTCCTGGAATTGTTTAAAGGACTGCCTCAATAATACACGTGGGGCACAATAGGTTGCAGTACATGGAACAACTGATGTTGATACCAACCCCGAGGATAAAAATAAGAAAGTCTGGCTGTCGTGAAATTTATTACGAATTAGCAAAGGCGCGACTGAAAAAATATAACTACCCTTAATTATTCCAAAGAAATATTTATCAACGTTTCTAAAACAAGCGAGTATAACTCTCACGAGTCCAATCTTGTTGGTGTAAATTTCCCAACAATGGGCGAATGACTTCGGCGTAATATTCTCCGAGGAAATCTTTTCCGGTTGAAATTAATATTTTGCCGGGGTAACGGAACGGTCGTGCAGCCGTCAACTACGGAAACAAAGACGAAATCAAAACCGATCAGATCTGTTTATTCGGTGGAGGAAAGGGGAATTCTTACTAGTACAAATGAGTATTTGCATCGGAATGTCTCTTTCTTAATTAAAACATTCATAAATCCACTTTCAAAATGATATAAGCCATCTTCTTGGCCGAATGGAGAATTCAAAAGCCTTTTGCAAATAATTAGTTTATTAAATGAGACAAAAATATATCTCTTAAGCTTATTAATATTTATTTTTTCCGGCGTTTATTATTTAAACACAATATTAATACATATTACCCCCCAAAACAAATAACCATCTTTCGCAATGAAACATATACAGGGTCGCTGTTATGTAAAAAATCCGCGGTATAGTCATGACTTTTTGACTGATCCTGTATACTTAATTTTTCTTTATTGTAAAAGATTTTAAAACATCCTAAAACTTTTGTATCTCAACATTTTTCGGTAGCTATCTTAGATACATACATACATAAAGTCACGCCTTTTTCCCGTAGGGGTAGGCAGAGACCACTTCCTTTCACTTGCTACGGTTCTTACACACATCTTTTGCTTCCTCTACTTTCATCAGTGCTCTCATACATGCTCGTCGGTTGTTGGTACTTTTGACCTGGCATTTCTTCAAAACAATGTTGATCTGATCGAGATATGTTCTCCGAGGTCGACCTCTACCGACTTGTCCATTCACACTCGCCTTATAAATTTATTTCGTCAATCTTCCTTCATTCATCCTTTCTACGTGTCCAACCCATCTAAGCATTCCTTTATCTATCTTTGTAACCACATCTTCTTTTACACCACAGCGTTCTCTTATCTCACTATTCTTTACTTTATCCAACCGAGTCACTCCGGCTATATTTCTCAGAATACTCATCTCCACAGCATTAATCCTATTTTCATGCTTCTTCTGCCAAACCCAACATTCACTACCATACATAAGTGTAGAAACCAACACATAAAGCTATGCAGTGCCCCATTCATTTGTTTTCCTACCAACACCCTTCGATCAATGTCACTGTCATTCTTTCCATCCCTAGTAAACTTTGAACCCAAGTACACAAATTCATTTACTTGTTTCACTCTTTCCCCCTCAATCGAAACTCCACAGATTGTCATGCTTTCTTCTCTCTTTCTCTTTCAAAAACCATTACTTTCATTTTGCTCACATTTATTTTTTTTCCTTTGATTTTAAGCTATCTTACTTAAAGAGATAATTGACCATCAAACTGATTGGCATTGTTGTCATTAGTGTTTGATACCGACATGTCATACCGATATAGGTACTTCTGTGAATGTCGTCTATAAATGTGCGAGGAATAATATTTTCGTAAAAATTATTATAATAAATTTTAAAATCTACCTTTGCCAATTGAAACGATCGTTTACCCCAAAGAGGGAACATCAAAATTATGGATAAGACTTCTAGAAGAGTTGGCAAAACTATCTTCATCAAAATGCAAAGCGCAAATTTTAACACAGTTGTGACATTGCTCTGGCGTAAAATCAAAATATACTTATGGGATCCTGTAAAGTCTAGAGCATTCTTCCACATTTGGCACCTACAAAACATTTTTATTTTGTTTGGAAAAATATTTTGTAAACAAATGGCTCATTACTTTATTATGTACAATTAATTTACCACTTGGAGTCTTAAATAATATAATATTTTTTATCGAAAACAGTGGTAAAGTGATCTTATACAGTACCAGATAATTTTTAAAAACGGACATAAGAAAAAGATACATTAATTTTTGGGATAATTTCGTTTTATTGCGTTGATTTTGTCCACCCTTTTTGATTGATGACGTTGGCAGAATAATCAAGTATTATTAACGCCATCTATTGGTAAGTTGTTAAATTTCCCGATGGGGCACTAGTGATGAGATAAGCTAATATTTATTGTGGTATTAATCCATGTTGAATACTCAACATAGTATCTCATTGTTTAAAAAAAAAAATCTTTAGCTGATTTTTCTGGCAAGTATCAGAGCCGCTAAATTTTTCCAGATCAAAAACCACATTTCATGTATTTTTTTCTTTATAGAAGCAATAAATTCCCACATAAATGGCTCCCTTTCGAGTATGGTTATTCTATTTTCCCGAAAATATCGTAACAATAAATCCAGAAAAAGAAAAGGAACAAAGTTATTCCCTTGGTTTCGTCTAAAAAATATTAACTTAGCGGGGGGGCATTGCGGCAACTGAATATATTATCTCTATCAGGATATTGGATGACGATGTGTTTTCTCAAGAGAACAAATGAGTGACAAACAACGCAAAAAACACTCTAATTTTTTTATCAAAATTATTTATTTACATCGAATAAAAAAAAAAAAACCAAATTAATGGGGATACCCCATACAATCAGGTGTTCCTCAAGGAAGCATTCTAGGTTCTTTTCTTTATTTAATCTTCACAATCCCAATCACAAAATCCATCAAAAAAAATATCCGGAAATGAAGATGACACTGGAATAATATCCATTAATAAAGACTCTCAAGTACAATCTTCAAACTCATCTCAGTCTAATTCGGCATTGGTTAAAACAATAGCGAGTCAAAGTCAGTCTCACAAAATCCTCGCTAATTACTTTCACAAATTGAAGAGTCGCTTGTCCCACCGTATCAATGAATGGCAACGAAGTTAAATATTTATGGCTGTTTTTCGATCATAAACTCACATGGAAATCAACATTACAGCCAAGAATATACAAATCAATTTAAAGATACGGCAAATGAACTGGCTAATCGAATGCAAATCAAAACTTTTCGCAGAAAACAAACTCCTTCTTTATAAGAATATAATAAAGCCCTTGTTTAAGGCCAGTTGTTATATCAAATCTTTCGCTGTATAGACCCTTTATTTTAATGGTACCATATGATCCTCAACGCATACTTTAATCATTCTTATGAGTTTGCTGGGTATTCCAAGTTTTTCTAGTGTTGACAATAAGCTTGCTCCAAAAATACTATTATACGCCTGTTTAAAGTCTACGAATAGATTGTGTAAATCTCTATTTAATTTCAGCATTTTTCTAACAGTTGTCTTAACGTAAATAGCTGGTCTGTTATTGATTGTTTTTTTTTAAATCCACTTTGGTATTCTCCAACTATTTCTTCTGCATACGGTGTTATTCTCTCTCTCTCTCTCTCTCTCTCTCTCTCTCTCTCTCTCTCTCTCTCTCTCTCTCTCTCTCTCTCCCTCTCTTTCTTTCTCTCTCTCTCTCTCTCTCTCTCTCTCTCTCTCTTTCTCTCTCTCTCTTTCTCTCTCTCTCTCTCTCTCTCTCTCTCTCTCTCTCTCTCTCTCTCTCTCTCTCTCTCTCTTTCTCAGCACTACAACCCGGGGTGGGTTTTGGCTGCCTTCATCTCGTCCGGTTTTCCGCTGTCTCTTGCCACGTGTCAAGGTCCACTCCCAGGATGGAGAGTTACTTTCGGATGTTATCTCGCCATCTTAGTTTTGGTCTACCTAGTGGCTTTCTTTCTCGCGGGGCTTCTTCCCATACCGATTTTATCAGCCTTGTATTCCGGCTTCTTTTTACGTTCCCTGCCCATCGTAGTCTCTTGGATGATGTCCGGTCTTTGGTACAGTTGCGCAACTTCTGCGTTTGTTCTTATCTTGTAGATTCCTGTGTGAGGGTCACGATGAGGGCCTTATATCTTTCGCAGACACTTCCTCTCATATCTTCTTCTCATATCTTCACTTGCGTGTCTTGTACTGTTGCTTTGGGTGATGCGTTGTTTGATTTAATCTCGCACATTATTATCTGATGTTACGATGACACCCAAGTACTTACGGTACTTACGGTGTTGCATGGCATTCTATTTCCCTTCTTATGTATTGGTATATTAACTCCTTTATTCCAGTTATTTAGAATCGATTTCTGTTATATAATTGATAAGAGCTGTACATTCAAGAATTACATTACCACTGAGGGCAATCGTGGACTGTATATTTGAAAGGGTAAAGATTTGATTAGCTCATCGACTAGAAAGAATGTAACCAGATTAAATAAAAAAGGGACTTACCATTAGATGGATGTTCGTTGGTTCCAATGCAAGTAATAGGAATCCCTACTGTGAGTTTCCACGATCGACCGTTTATGCTTTAAGTATAAACTACTGCCATTTCGGATGTATTTAAATGTATTTCGTTTTAATATCTTTGCGAACACAGGAAAGTCTTATGAGAGTTTACACAAGATAATTGCACAAGGGTACAGCGGTTAACAATTTAATCTCGAAGGTAGGAACTGATACCCATCACGTAAAGCGGTATAAAAACGTAGTTAGAACGATGGGGCAAATACCCATCCTACGAGAAAGAACAACAATTGAGAGAGAGAGAGACCGTAAATAAAGAATTTAATACTTAATTCATTCTCTGCCTAATTCGAAATATTACGTACTGTGTTATGCTTCGAATGTTACTTAAAAATATTTATATTAAAAACCATTTTTTGATTAAAAATGATAAGAACTGGACAGAAACAAACGTTATTTTTATTTAAATCAAAACATGTCGCGCTGATTTATAAAGAGAGTGGCACAAACACCCAATTTTAATTTTTTTATTGCAACATTTGGCTGTGTAACAAAGAATATAAGCCTACAATGACATTCCTAAGGATTTCAATGGTAATTGTCCTAGTCCTTAGGAAAAGTAATAGCGCCACTTCACGCCGAGCAATTTAGCTCTACACAGAGAAAAATTGGTAGCTTTTTTTTTGATGAAGTCTTCAACCACAACCACTCGACAAATTTTAAATTTTTTCTCAAAACACCACTTTTCCAGGTTTCCAGCGCAATTATTTTTCCGACATAAAAATAATGAATAAAATTTTTTATACAAAAGCTTAATATGAAAAGGTCCTCTTTTATAAAATAAAAATGACACGCTTTGAATGGAACTTACATTCTTTAGTCTTCGTGGTATGTTTACATCCACTAACGAAACATCTTTTAAAATGAGAGAACAGCAAACGTGTACCCACACAATAATTATAAAATGTTATACAGGGACGTCCAATATCAAAAACTTACAATAGAAACCTTTCATTTTCAACACGAAAAAAACCGCTAAAATGTCACAAGGTAATTATGGAAAAACTTTACAGTACTATAAAAATTTCGGTTGTAAAGGAAAAACATTTGCTTTTCTAAAACTTTTTCTTCTTCTTTCCTGGCTTTACAACTCTGGGTGAGTCTTAGCCGCATCCACTATTCATCTCCTGCGATCTTGTGCTGGACTCCCATTGCGACGGCATGCTTCCATCTTTTTCTGGGTCTACCTATTGATCTTTTACCATCTGGTCTCTCAAGGAATACTGTTTTTATCAACCTGTTGTCTTCTGATCTTACTACATGACCTGCCAATATTATTCGCTTAGCTTTTATGTGCCTGACTATGTTTTCAATGCCATACATTGTCGCCAATACAGCATTGTGGCGTCTTTTCCACACTCCTGTTGTTTTATCTGTATTAGGTCCAATTATCACTCTGAGGACTTTTCTTTTAAACACAAGAAGCTTATTTATTACCTGTGGATTAAGGGGCCAGGTTTTGCTGCCAGAAGTAACTACCGGGCAAATTATTAACCTCTACAAAGTTAGTTTGGGTTGTCTCTTTAACAAGCTTAGATTTCAATATTGTTGTGAGAGAGTTTTTTAAAACGCACTACAAATAATAAGAGTATTTTTGTTTTGAAATTGATTTCATATAAACGAAAATATTTTTATTTGATTTCTTAGGGGTAGAAAATACACTGACAATATAATAATGGACATTTAATTAGTTCACGTTTACTCACAGATAAAGAGAGGGGGCAAGGCACAACGACTGCCGGCTAATTGGCAAATAAATAAAGAGGTCACAGGATAATATACGAGGGCGGTTTGATAAATCAGTGACTTTTTAAATAAAACAAATTTTTTTCCGCAAATAAACATTTTAATTTTCTACATAATCACCTTTTAGCTCGATACACATTTAGTCCAGCGTTTTTCTAATTTTTTTATTCCCTCTAAATAATAGGTTTTTTAAAAGCTCTCAAAATACGCGTTTGTTTCGGTAATGACTTCTTCATTCGACTCAAATCTCTTACCGCCCTGCCATTTCTTTAGGTTTGGAAACAGAAAATAGCCGCAGGGGGCTAAATCTGGAGAATATGCTGGATGGGGTAGCAGTTCGTATCCCAATTCGTGGATTTTGGCCATTATGACTAGACAAGTATGCACACGTGCATTGTCTTGATGGAACAGCACTTTCTTCTTCGCCAAATGCGGCCGTTTTTGCTTCAAATCAACGTCGAATCTGTTTAAAAGCTTTGAATAATATTCGCCGGTGATCGTTTTACCTTTCTTGAGGTAATCGATGTGAATGACACCGCGTACATCCCAAAAAACTGTGGCCATGACCTTGTTGGCTGACAGACTCTGTTTCGCCTTCTTTGGTCCACGTTCACCCCGAGCAACCCACTGTTTCGATTGTTCCTTGGTCTCTGGCGTGTTGTGATGGATCCATGTTTCATCCACAGTAACAAAACGGCACAAAAATTCGTCCGGATTATGGCTGAACATCGCTTAACACTCTTTTGAAGTGGTCACACGATTGCGCTTATGGTCGAGTGTGAGCAATCGCGGCACCCATCTCGCAGAGTTTTTTCATGTCCAAATATTCGTGTAAAATATGATGTACTCGTTCAGTTGAGATACCTACAGCATGAGCCAACTCACGCACTTTCATTCTCCGATCATCCAATATCAATCCTTTATTTTATATTCTGTGTATGAAACCGAAATGAAAGATCTCGTCGAGTTTATTAGCTAATCCCCACAGACCGGTGTGTATACTGCAGAAGTATACGCAATATACCGAGCGATGGCAATATCACCAATGCCTTGGTAATCTCAGACTCTATGAGTTCCATTTTATCTACCCAAAGACTCTTCCCAATACACCCAGTGGAAATACTGATCAAGAAGGGACTACACACAACAGCAGAAAACAACAAATCTATTAAACTCCTATGGTTACCCTCCCACGTAGGCATAAGTGGAAATGAAGCAGCCGACAAATGTGCACGTTACGCGCCAAATAACGAAAACTCAAGTTGTCAGTGAAAATATCGCGAGTGATCTTAAAAGCTATATGAAAACCAAATTCCGGGAATCCTGGCAAAGTGCGTGGCAACTGTCGAACACCAAACTAGTAGAGGTCAAAAGTAACATTCACCCTACCAAGTACCTCGCAAGATTGCGCCTCGGTCATAAAGTCTTACGCATGGTTTTTTAATCGCTCGCAGTGTACCTCCACAGTGTAAAGTGCAGCAATCAGTTTAGCATTTCATTATAGACTGTATAAAATTCCACAACGAACGCAAACTTTATAAAATACCAGATAACTTGAAAGCTGCACTAGGAGACCATCGCAACTTTAACAGGATCATCGACTACCCAAAAAATAATTGGACTCTTGAATAAAATATAATTTTGTAAATACCGAATGTACCGTCGCTAATCACCTCGGGTGGATGCGACTTTCGTAAATAAAAAAAAATAAAAAAAAATGAACCTCGAGACAGAAAGAAACCAGCTCATCAAGAGGCTATAGTCGCAAGCGTCGTTACACATTGCTAGCGGAAATGTCTATGAAGAGGAAATACCGATGCCCATTCTATGAAGAGGATTTATCCTCCATAGCAAGTATATAAAAACCCCACCTCCGACGCTCATTCTAAGAACTGTGACAATATGTATTCGTCATGCGAACGAATCTCAGATTAACGATATATCAGAAAAAATAACATTCGTCAAACGTCGACAGATGACACTAAAAGATTAAGTCGTGTTTTCCACAGTTTGTCAAACTTTAAAACCATACAAGTGGGACTAACGATTGCGAAAAAAAATTATTGGTGGTACATATTTTAAAAAACTTTTTAAGTGAAGGATGACATCTACATAAAAATACCTACCTTTTGTTGGATATTTTCCTTCTCCTACTCTCTAAAGAAAATTTAACTCGGATGAAATCTGCATGGAAGTAAAAACGTATTTATTAACTTCCCAGTGGGAAGTTGTAGTAATGGGTCCGATTTTGCGAATCCCGAATTCACATTTCAAGGTCCCCAGAGTCGAATACAATAGTTTTTAAGTGGACGTCTGTGTGTGTATGTGCCTATGTAATTTGCAGAAATTCCTGATACAATTTTCCCGTTAAATTTTCATTAAAAAAATTGATTGTCTGTAAAGTCGGTTTATGGTCGATAATTTTACGTGATAACGTCATAAGAAAACATTATGAATAAAATATGAAATAATGTTGTCACGTGCCTATTTTTTTTCCCATCTGCCGTTTCATTAATGTGATAGTCTGGCGTTCGTAATTAGCTTTGCATACTGCATTTGGTTCGTTGTATCTAGTGTTGCCTATCTAGTAGTAATAGAATTCGATTATTAATAGCTGTGACATTTTTGATAATCGATGGAGATTAGGTCTTATTAGACTTCGCCTTGATTATTGGCCTCGATTGTCCTGTGTTTTCAGATATATTATTGTTGGTTTGCTTGTGCTGGCAATTAATACGGACGAACGCGATTATGAACTAGGAACTTATACATACAAAGGTTGGCTGACGCGTGTCCCGGGACATTTTCTGATATCCGGTCTGGGAGCGAGGAGTGATCAGTCGTTTGGTGTCAGTGGTGGAAGTCGGTTGAGAGTTTTTGGAAGGATTTGATATTAACACGTGAGCGGAACTTCTACGGTTTTTTTCTTTCATATCTGGCTGTATTTGGGGCCATCTTTATTGGATTAGGAAGATAAACCATTTAATTCTTAACTTGACCATTCTGTCGTGCCTATGTGGTGAATATTTTTGGTTATTGGGGTCGAGTTTAGATCACCACCTTTGGGATTTGATGAAGTGAAGCCATCGTGAAGTACCACGTTTCGTTCCATCCACATCGACGATAAATTTCAGCGTTACAAAGTCTTGCCTGGTAATTTTAGCAGAAATTATTATGATAATACTACTTGGTGTTTCGGTTCTTGGATCATCGATGTTACCGTGACGTCTCAGTGAAGTTTTCAATTGGTTACATGGTATTGAATTTAATTCTATCAACTTATTAGTTATTATGTGCTTGATCTAAGTGTTTTCAATAATTTAAAAGTAACAAGTTATTTTCATTAAATTTGTACCTGCTCCCAGTGACGTCTCAATGAAGTTTTCAATAGTTTAAAAGTAACAAATTATTTTTCGTTAAATTTGTACCGGTTCCAAGTTGAATCTGCATTTATATATTACTGAATATAATTTATGTGGTTATTGTGAGGGTTTTTTAAAATATTATTTTTAATGCAAGTCCATTTATTCTGTATTCCTTTTTTTTGTGTTAATCTTTTGCTATCAGGAATTTTATATAAAACCAATTATTTTCGAAATTTTAAATATTGTGAACATTTTCTTTTTGTTGTTTTTTTTTTATTTTTATTCTCTTTTGTACCTCATTAGGTTTTTATTACTGTCTGGAAGATTGTTATAATTAATTTAAATATTATTTTAAGAAAGTGTATTAAATTCGTTTAAACCACTTCACGAAAATACAGAATTTATTGTAAAAAAAAAATCAGAACATCATTTTTACTTAATTAATATATTGCAGTAATTGTAAATATAGTTTTA
This sequence comes from Agelastica alni, assembly GCA_950111635.1. Classification (NCBI taxonomy): domain Eukaryota; kingdom Metazoa; phylum Arthropoda; class Insecta; order Coleoptera; family Chrysomelidae; genus Agelastica; species Agelastica alni. The sequence goes on along the minus strand of OX467719.1, from coordinate 3,862,638 downwards.
TTTATCTAGTTCACCATAATTGTTTGTTGTTTTTCGCGTGGCTCTGCTGGTGCCTACAAGACCTAGGGGTTTCCGGCTTGTACCGTCTTAAGTCGGTGGCGCGGCTCACTTTTAGATTTTTTTCTTCTACCCTCTACGGCTGAGCTCGGGCATAATTTGCCAGTAGAGAGACCACTAGCAGAGTACTCTTTAGGGAACCAAAAAAAAAAGACGTGGCAATGTGCATACCTCTTGTTGAGTCCACATCTTATCGCCAACACCAATCATCATTAAACAAATCACTTAACAAATAAGCACGTAGATATAAGCACAGACTCACTAGCCTCAATCCAGACTATCCAAAACATATTTACCGAACATCCGATTGCCCAAAATATCCAAAGTATTTACCACCAGCTTATCACTTCCCAAAAGATATCAGTTACCATAATTTGGCTACCATCACACATTGGTATAACAGGAAATGAACTCGCAGATCATTACGCTAAAATTGCCACAACATTCACTGATATTAAACTGACAATATCCAAATATGTAACGACTTGAAGGCTCACATCAAAAAACGAATGAAAGTTATATGGCAACAGTACTGGGATACAAACAGTTCATTTTTATATGAAATACAGCCGTCAATCAATAGCCTTTTTCATGCTCCTGCAGAACTTTCAAGGCGAGATCCTGCCATAATAAGGAGACTACGCATCGGACATTCTAAGTCAACGCATGGTTACTTGATGACATCCAGCAACCAAACTTATTGTCAAAGCTGTCAATCGTATTTGACAATAAAACACATTTTAACTGAATGTCACCAATTCTCAGCCAGAAGACAACAGTGTATCAAGCCTACGATATATGCTAAATAATCCAGAGCAAATTAACAGCTTACTGAAATTCCTTAAAGATGTGCAGCTTTATGGTAAAATTTCTTCTTCTTCGTTAGGTGCCCTGTCCTCCTCGGACGTTGGCAATCATCAGCGCTATCTGAACCTTGTCTACAGCTCGGCGAAACAATGTGGTAGTGCTCACTCCATACCATTGTCTTAAGTTTTTTAGCCAGGATATCTTTCTTCTATCCGGAACTCTTCGTCCTTCGATCTTACCTTCTATAATAAGCTTTAAAAGTCGATATTTGTCATTCCTTAAGATGTGACAAAAATACTCCAGTTTGCGCTTTTTTAGTGTAAACAGAACCTTCAGATGCTTGTCGAGGCATTAAAGTACCTCGGTGTTACGTACCCTTTCTACCCAGGAGATTCTTAATAGCCTTCTGTACGTCCACATTTTTTGCACATAACATCTGTCAAAGTCCAAGCTTCCATTCCATAAAACAGTATGCTGAACACGTAACAGCAAAGCACTCGGACGCGCAGAGGCAAGCTTAAATTTCTGCTGCAAAGTACCTTACGCATCTTCAGGAACGAAGCACGAGCTTGTTCTATTCTGGCACGAATCTCCTGCATGCCGTCCTACTTCTCATTTAGTTGACACCCAAGATATTTAAAAGTTTCCACTCGCTCAATTCGTTGACCGTTAATTGCCAGGTGTCCGTCCACGTTGTTTGATTTGCTAACTGCTAGCCACCTTGTTTTTCTCACGTTCAACGTTCAGACTAAGTCCGGCCTCTGAGCTTGCAGCCGTCACGCGGCTTACCAGTTTCTGCAGTCCTTTCAGGGAGTCGGCAACAAGAACCGTGTCATCCGCATACCTCAGATTGTTGATATTAATCCCATTGACAGATATCTCCTCGTCACATTCATCCAACGCCTCTTGAAATATCCTGTCGGAATACAAATTGAATAACAGTGGTGATAAAATGCATCCTTGACGAACGCCTCTCAGGATTTTGATCTCGTCGGACGCGGTGTTATCGATTCTTATGTGAGCACTTTGGTTCCAGTAAAGGTTGGCTATTATTCTGAGGTCTCGTTGTTCCAGTCCTATTTCTTTAAGAATGTTGATCAGTTTTTTGTGCTTAACTTTATCAAAGGTTTTTTCGTAATCGATGAAACATGCGTAAACGGTCACCGACATGTCCCGGCACCTTTGGATAAGAACCTGTATGCTAAATAGTGCTTCCCTTGTTCCAAAGCCATTACGAAAACCAAACTGGTAAAATTTAACCAATCCATTATATATTACCTTATTGTATTTTATATAGCAATGTAATCGTTTTGTTCAAGTGGCCATAGTAGCCGAGCACTTTAATTTTAATAAAAAAAAATTTATTGTTCTCACTTTCAATTAAAGGTATTTTAACAAAACATATTGTTAAATACGAAATTAAATATGATATGATCAGTTCAGCAAGGGAAATCCGCAAATTGGAAAAAGGGGGGTATTTTATTTAAAAAAAACTGGTGCTTACGCCATCTCTCAAATGTTATTCACCCTGTATAATTAATTATTCTTTTAAAAAGTAGTAAATTAAAATCACCTGCTTTTGGATTTTTTCATATAACTGTTTATTTAGCTAATATTGAGTTTATGAATTACTTTATGGACGCACTGTATATACATATAGATAGACGCGAAATTAATGAATTTATTATTTACTGGATTGAAGCGTCAACGCGAAATTTTAGTTTACTGTCGCTTTTCAACATTCTGTAGGTATTTAATTATTCACGTCGACTTTCAAGTATTTGCTTTGTTAAAATGAACCCCTACGCTTTCCGTCGCTTTAAGTGTAACATTATCAAATCGTGAGTGGTGGAGGTGATGAAAGAAAGTATTTCTTTGGAATGCTTGATAATTCTTGAATGTCACGCATCCCTTAAAAATCATTATTATCTTCCTTGAAGTGTGATCTCTGCTATTTGTAAAAAATAGCAAATAAAAAAATTTCATCATCTTTTCATTTAATACTTTTTTTGTTTATCCAAAATGAGAGAAACATGAACTAGCTGTTTTTCAATTTATTGTGGGACCATCCGAAAGACTTTCCTTTAAAAAGTTAGGATTAGTTTTTTCAAGTTTTCAAAGCAACGAAAAACTCGGTACATACCCAATTTAACGTTTGTCTTTTATTTACTCGACGATGATAAGTTAAATTTGGACGTATAAAAGTTGTATTTTTAATAACGCAAATAAAATATTTAACTTTTTATATCTGACTCACATAGAGGGCGCTAGTTAAACGGTTCGTACCAAGTAGTATTGAACATAACTTTTTAAGTCCGTGTAACTAGCGTCTGAGTCAGAATCAGATATAAAAACAAATTCATGGGATGTATTAGCTTCTAAAACATATTCGTATAAAATTTCATTACAATGTTTCCAGTAGTTTCGGCAAAATCGTAATAAATGTGTTTACATTTTTTTTCTTCAACGCCCTTTATCTTGAATACGGATGGCGTTACGAAAATTTTTTACTAAGCAAACCCCAATTATTTTTCAGTTTTCTACCTATACTAGAGACGGGATCACCTTCTTTTAAAATACCCTGTACATTAAAACTGTTACTTAGCTGCAGTAGGTTAGGTTAGGTTTTATGTGAGTGGGGAGTGGTCGCCCCTCCACCGCGACCCTTAGTAGGTCTATTGTGGCTCACCCCTAGAGGCTACAGTTCACCGTAAAATCCAGCCCTTCTTACGAAGTTCATGGTTGTATAGGGTGAGATTTTTTTAAAATCGGTAGGTTCTAGGTTAGTGTAACCAAATATGTTGAACCTTATTCTTCCCAGGCCGGGGCATGAACATAGTATATGTTCAGCAGTTTCGTCTTCCACGCAGCAGAACCGACAGTCCGTTTGTTGGTTCAGATCTATCTTTCTGAGGTGGTATCTCAGACGACAGTGTCCCGTAAGCAGTCCTGTTAGAATACGCAGGTCATTTCTGCTCCATTCTAGGATCTGCTTAGTTATGTTTCTCGAGGGTTGTAACGGTAAAAACGCCTTCGAGTGGGTTAGCCCTGGTAAGTCGGACCAGTACGTGAGTATTTTCCTCTCCGCCCAGTCCGAAATAATTGTTTTGGCGGCACTTGTGGTGACTCCAAAAACCGGTTCTGGTCCAGTGAACGCAGATTCGGCCCCCTGTTTTGCAAGGGTGTCGGCTTTTTCGTTTCCTTCCACCCCCTGGTGCCCAGGTACCCACAGTAGGGTCACCCTGTTGTTCGCACCAAGGTACTCTAAGGATTCGATGCAATTCCATACAAGTTTAGAATTTATCTTGTTGGAGCTCAGTGCTTTTAAAGCGGCCTGGCTGTCTGATATTATATTTATGTTTTTGTTTGCTAGAGGTCTGTTGGTCAACTCTCTTGCACACAATTCGATAGCGAATATTTCAGCCTGAAAGATTGTGGCATACCTGCCAAGACTGGTAGATATTTCAATCTTTGGTTTCCTGCTGAAAACACCGGCCCCAACTCCATCTGGGGTTTTTGAGCCGTCTGTGTACATTACGTATTCAGTCTCTGGGAAGAGGATTTGTCCCCTCATCCATTCGTCTCTCTCCGGAAAGAGGACTTTGAACGACTTTCCTACGTGTATTTTTGTGGCTAGCAAGTCAGGAACCATCCCGAGAATTTGGTGGTTTTTTTTTTCACTCAATATCCCGGAGTGATCTCCGAGTTGCTCTCCATTTATTTGCTTTTCCAAAGACAGGAATCTATAGGAAGCTATCCTGGCCTCCCTCTCTAAGAGAATATCTAGGGGAGGGAGATGTAGGAGGTGTTCCATCGCTGCCGTTGGTGTGCTGGACATAGCTCCAGTTATGGCCAGGCATGCCAGCCGCTGAAGGCCAGCAAGCTTTGCTCTAGCTGTCTGTTGTAACCCTTTGGTCCACCAGACTACTGAACCATACGTGACCATAGATATTATCATTGTTTGATAAATCCAGTAAATCTGTTTGGGGTTCATTCCCCAAGATTTGCCACATACTCTTCTGAGATTCTAGAGAGAAAACCTGGCTTTGTTTATTGTTTTTTCCAAGTGGGCGTTCCAGGTGAGTCTTTTATCCAGAACTACACCCAGGTATTTCACTTCCGTCGCAAATGGAATGCTCTCTCCGTATAGGACAGGCTGCCGAAGCTTATCTAGCTTTTTCCTTTTCGTAAAAGGAATAATTACAGTTTTTCGGGGGTTTACAGACATCTGTTCCCTCTCGCACCATCTGTATACTGTGTTAAGAGCTTCTTGAAGGACGTTTGAGATCGTCTGCAGTATCCATCCGGAAACGTCTTTGAAGATTAAAATAAGTATCTATAATCATTTTACGACGGTGGCCTAATAATGCCTAAGATATGTGAGATAAAATTTTTAAGCAAAAATCTGAAGGTTGCATTTATGGCTAAAACAAAGTTTGAAAGGGACGATATTGCTATTTATAAAATTGAGTCATTAGGCGAGCAATCATATACTTTAATTAGACCAACAGGATTTGTAAAATGGGATTGTTAATGTTAACTTTTTTGTTATCTCTTTCATGTTTTGATATACTTCTTTTTAAATATCTCCCTGTTTGTCCCACATAGTACACTATCGATTCAAGTCTACTTGCACTAAGTAATTACTGTGTCGGTTGGATTAAATATAAAATTTCAATTATTCTCGGTAAATCCTTAACGACTTTAGACGCATACAGTTTGTCTCAAATTATTTAAAAGGTCCGTCGGAAATTTTCTTTTAATAATTTTGGACACTCGAGTTTAATTGTTATGGATTTTGCACACATTGAAAAATCGACTTACCCCATCTATCGACCCATTCGGCTATCTACTGTAGGTAACTGAAAAAAGAAAATGAAATTAAAAGGAACGCGGATGACTTCGAAGAAAATCAAGATCTCAAATACCTAATTGAATGCCAAAGTGTTAAAATATACGACTACTTTGGGAATGAAGTTTCCACCGTTCGAAACGTATCCTCGCACGTTTCAGATAAATGGCATTTATTTTCGAAAGATGCACGGGGATTTTACGCAACTGAAAACACCTGAGTCTACAGTCTCCTACCTCCTTCGACTTGTTCCGGAACTTTCGGAATAAGCAATACATTACAAATGCATCTTTTTCGATTTTCCCACGACGTATCTCGAGCGAGGAATCTTTTTAAATAAAGCCAATATTATCTCGAAGGATTATTTGACGGTTATTTTGAATTAACAGTTATTTTGCTACCAAATGATGATCATACAGCTAAACCCGAAAAATAAAGCACTAGAAATCTTCGTCAATACCACTAAAATAGATTTTTTACCCTAGAAGGACAATGTCTGCGTAGATCTTACAGTCTCCGTTATTATTACTCTACTACATCTACTACATCGATATAAACATCATAGCTCTTCCATCCAGACTCCAGGAACTCCATGGAAGGTACGCAGAACAAACCCTAGCAGGTTTAAATCATCTGCACCTCCAACACTCCCAAAAAACCCCCGAAGTTGGATAAGAAGCAACACACTCACCCCAATCATAAGTATTCTCTTTCTCCTCTGTATTTTATAGAAAAACCTCTTTTTGGCAAGATCTCTCGGCATCAGGTTAGAAGAGATGCTACGCTAGGTAAAGAGAATCCGAAGCGGTATTGTTAAACAATTAACATCATAAAGGTTTTTTCTACAAGATTAACAGCTGTTGCTCTGCACTGCTTAGGCCATAAAATATTGGAGTAGTTAAAGAGAAGTCAGAGGGTTAATGTTGAACAATTAACAAATAATGTTTTAACTCTATCCAGGGAGTCCATTGGAAACGCGATCGTGGCCATAACAGGACACCGGGCAGGTGGATCCTATACACGGCGCATGGGAATGGCAAAACTACGACACGACTTCTGTAGAAGCTGTCACGATGAGGAAAGAGAGAAAACAATGGTACATCTTCACTGCCACTGCCCTGCCCTAGGCAGAAAACGGCTTTCTATACTAGGACAACCGAACTTTGATGACTTATCTGCTCTGAGCTCATTTAGCATTAAACACCTCACACTTTTCATTAAAAGTTCTAACTGGTTTTTATGGTAGAGGAGGAAGGCACCGCCGTCCATCACGGTATCACAACGGGCCAAAAGACCTAAGTGGGTTCCTTCCGAACCGCCGTTTTTACCTAACCTAACCTTACATCTCCCGAGTCATAATCTGTTAGTTGGTGTTGGTGTGTTCTTAGTTTTACGTTTTCCTTTCTTGTGTCTTCATGCTATCCAAGAATGGTGTGATCTCTAGATCTGTGTGTACTCTCTGTTTATCTTATGTTTGTATTTGTTGTGCTTGCATTTTCTTCCTGCGCGTTTTGCTTAATTGGCCCCAAGCTACAGAGGCGTAGGTCGACATGGAAAGAATCATGTTGTTTATTAATAGGGACTTTGTCTTTAGGAGAAGGTTGCTTCTTCTTTCTATTAAGCACTGTAGTTGACCTTAAGCGTATCTTGCTTTGTTTACCACACAGCCAACATGCTTTTTGAAGATAAGCCTTTCCTACCACTTTCAATATTTAGAATCACACACCATTCAAAAATAATATCCCCAACGTGGGGCACATAAATTTTGTCCAAAAATGTTCCTAAAACATTTGTTACGAAATTTTCCAAGTTGATAAACAATTTTTGAGTGTGTTATTAGCAATATTGCAGCGGTGGACTATAACAAATCCTCTATAATTTCCTTCGATAGCAATTTAGATTCCAAAATGAAATTTATCGCCGAAAATAAGCAGAGCAAAACTTTTGTCGGCATGTGTATAAGTAAGCCCGTACACTTACAACTGTATAAATATGAAATGCACCATCGGGAGATACCATTTCCCAAATTTACCAATAAACATGTAAACCGAAAGTAGGGGAAACTTCCGAAATGGCAAACATTCTTTGAGGAAAGTTTAAGGAGTATTACCATCTGTTCCTACTTTCGTAAACCAAAACTAAAACTCGTATGTTATATGATTTGTACGTTCGTTAAAGCATGACGTCACGAGATAACAACGTTGTCATATCTTGAAAGGGTACCACTTTACCGCTAATAAAAATGAGATAGTTTCACTCCCATTTTAATTAATAAACCTGGGCCATTCGTGCAACTCATTTTAATTATAAAAGTTAATATTATCTTGTAAATGTATATTGCGGCGTTTTGCAATTGAGCACAGAGGCGGCACTCGTCGAAAATACGAACCGAAAATTATATTGCTTTTATAAGTTAAAACATCCAAACAAAAATTGATTGAGAATGACACAGGCTGAAAAATTAATTAAAAAACCTTAAAGGAAAAATCGTCTACAGAATATTCCAAGTAGTTTGTGCCAAGAACAAGAAGCATTATTATTTTAATTTGCATGAATTTTAGATGTTCGTCAGCTGTATGCTCACCAAGCTATGATTCATTTATATAAAAATAAAAAACTATTAAAGAATTTTAAACTACTTAATAAGGATTCAGTTGAGGGGATACGCTGTTTGACACTCGTTAGTACTTCCTTATTCCCATTTATGCATGTTGTTTGTTGTATGTCACGTTCAATATTCGTCTATATGCGTTTGAAAGTTGCTTCTGTCGGGATCCAGGCTTCTGCTCCTTATACTAGGACTAAAAATATATAACATTTAAGAGCCCTTAGTCTTATTTGAATTTTTTAATTTAGATTGCACATCAGTCTCATTTTATTGAATCCACTTGCTTTTTTAATTCGGCATTTGGCTTCTTTGGAATTATTGCAGTCTTTAATCAGTATACAGCCCAAGTAAGTCAGCTGATCCGCCTCCGACATTGGCAGTTGTTGTTATTGTTATTTTTTTCTTTTGTGTTTGTGTGTGTGTGTGTGTGTGTGTGTGTGTGTGTGAGTGTGTGTGAGTGTGTGTGTGTGTGTGTGTGTGTGTGAGTGTATGTGTGTGTGTCAAGACGATCTTAAACTATCTGAATACTTATAAATTTAACACAATTTGGTAGTTTTTAAGCAGAATTAAGTCTTTTTAAGTATTCTCGAGTATTTTTGATCTGAATATCTTGTGGCAAACAATGCGCACGTTATGCATTTTTTTCTTAATTTATTTTCATGTACCTAAGATGTATTTATAAATAAACATTATTTTTATTATTCAAAATCAGTGTACCACAGCACCCCATTGAGCCACTTGTTTAACTTCCCTTAGGAGAGTTTTTCTTGAGGATTCAACAAGTCTATTATTCTAAAATAGGTGGCTTTAATGTCTAGGGAAATTTACCTCCAACCAGCCAGCCAGCAGAGCAGAGCATGCGTCTGATTATCTAGTGTTTGTTCACAGCCTTATTATATAGGTTTCTCACTTTAGCTTCCGGTTATTACGTTGGGTTTGGCAAAAGAAGCATGAAAATAGGATTAATAATGCGGAGATGAATAGCCGGAGTGACTCGGTTGGATAAAGTAAAAAATAGTAAGATAAAAGAACGCTGTGGTGTAAAAGAAGATGTGGTTACAAAGATAGATAAAGGAATGCTGAAATGGTTTGGACACGTAGAAAGAATGAATGAAGGAAGATTGACGAAACAAATTTATAAGGCGAGTGTGAATGAACAAGTCGGTAGAGGTCGACCTCGGCGAACATATCTCGATCAGATCAACATTGTTTTGAAGAAAGGCCAGGTCCAGAGTACCAACAAGCGACAAACATGCATAAGAGCACTGATGAAAGTAGAGGAAGCAAAAGATGTGTGTAAGAACCGTAGCAAGCGAAAGGAAGTGGTTTCTGCCTACCGCTACGGGAACAAGTCGTTACTATATGTATGTACAGTGCAACAGAAGTAGCTTGGCGGGCGACTAGCCTCTAAAATAACAAATATTCGGCTAAATATACTTCACATTCGTAAACTTCTTCCAGATTTTTAATCTCCTCGTAGTTGTTTTCACAGTGAATTTGTAAAAATATTTTTAAAAAGGATAATTTTCCTAAACTACGAGCTAACGTTTCACTCTTCATTGTGAACACCTTCATGGTGAATGAAATTTTTAATTGATCTTTTAAATGTAGAATTTCGTCTACTTGTTCGAAATGATTAAACAGGTGTTTTCTGGTCTATTTTACAAGCTGCTCTCGCTTAAAATTAACAAGACTACGCATCTGGTAGTGGGTATTTTTCGAGAGTGGTTTCGCCCGCACGTATTCAACTAGTTTCTGTATGGAAAACGTTTTACATAGTTTGGACGCTTAGTGCAAATGCAAAAATCAATTTTGCCGAGAACGCGGCGTGTTTGGAAACTTAAAGGAGAAATGGATTATAAACTATGTCATAAAAAAAGCCCTCTACACGTGATACTGCAAAGCTTTCTCAGCTTCTCAACGAACCTATTGTTTAATAGCGTTGTGTGAAATACAAACAATCAATAAATTTACCTATTAAAATCTTAAATCTTAAAGCGGGAAATCGGATTGGACATTTAAAGATTTTGGAAAATATTTGACTAGAATCCATATCTAAGCCGACAGATATCATGCCAGTTAGGTACGACTTTAAAATGCAGTTTGAAGTGATCATAAACTACCACCAAATTTGCACAGAGAACAGACCTCAACTAGAAAAGAATGCTTTAGTGTGGTACACTGATGGATCCAAGATGGATGATAGGGTTAGAGTGGGCGTTACAGGGCTGAATTTTCGGCTCTCAAAACCACTTGGTAACACCCCAACTATCTTTTAAGCAAAATTACACGCCATAGAGATATGTGCCCAGTAATATATCGAAAGGAACACCTAAAGGGCAGATATCTATAATATATCAGATAGCCAAGTAGCACTAAAAGCTCTGAAGTCATACACTTGTGAGTCTAAGCTGACTTGGGACTGTAAACAATACCTGAGACAACTGGCAGCAAACAATCAGGTTACTCTGATGTGGGTTCCAGGTCACAAAGGAGTAAAGGCAACGAGAAAGCAGACTGCCTTGCCAAGAAAGGGGCAAATACACAATTTTCCGGCCCAGAACCTTTCTGTGGACTCTCCAAAGCCCACTTGAAAGAAGAAGTTTGACACTGGAAAACAGATGAAATGAAATCTCAATGGCATAAAGTGCCAGGACAAAGACAAGTAAAAAGGCTAGTAAGCCTTTCGCCAAGGAAAGCTAAACAGCTTCTTGAGTTGTGCAGGAAAGACTTAAAACTTGTGACGGGACTCCTCACTGGACACTGCCCTCTAGGGTACCACCTGAAAGAGATGGGCAAAACAGAGAGTGATAGTTGCCGCTAATGCGAGAGCTTCGCTGAAACTGCAGAACATTTGCTTTGCGAATGCCCAGCGCTTTTCTGTAAAAGGCTAAAGTTTCTGAAAGGGGCGTTCCTAAAGTCAAAATCTTTTCCATCATAACTGCAGATTTTCAAATCATTTTGTTGAATGTTCAAAGCCAAAAAGATGCTCCATATCTGCCAATCTAGTAACAAAAATACTAATCTTGACCCAGGCTTAAGGAATGGTCCTTTTTTGGCTAACAATGAGGCACCGACGAGTTTTTTCTGGAAAAGGTCACATGTAAAAAGGGCATACGAAGTTCTGGTAACAAGCTACATATTGAAGGAAACTTGGATTCGATATCTTAAACAGCTACATAAAAAAGAAGACACTAAAACTATACCCCAGACAAAAATTATAACAAATTAAATAAACGAACTCACCACATTGGCCGATGAACAGCATATAAGGAAGATCCTGTACAAATTTGGTATTATCATAAGACAAATTACTGCAAAATCCATTGAGTGAAACAAACCAGCCATCATGTGTTTTATTGTTCTGAAAAAGGCGTATTATTTATTGATGTTAGTGTACAGTGAATTACTTACATAAGTCAGTCAAGGAGAAAAAAATTAAAAGTTTAAAATCAGGTAAACTAACATTAAATGTGACAATACATAGATAATCTAGTAACAAAAACACAGACGAAAATTCAGCAGTTAGAAATTCTTGGAGTGAGTACTCGTAAAATTTTTAAATGACATTGGAGGTCGAATATGATGTTTTTTGAAAGTTCTAACAATTCTCTTTACAATAGCTTTTAAATTCTACATTTCCTTTCAATACTTTAAAAAATATTACATGTTAAAATTCCAATTATTTGAGTTGCTTACTTACTACTTAATTGATTAAATGTTCAATCTGATGACCGCTCGCTTCCATACAATAATAAAGATGTTATTCAAAACATTCACGCACATTCGGAAGAAGTTCTGGAGTATACACCAGAATTTAGAGAATTTAAGAAACCCCCGAAATGAAAATAGTGCGTAGGATAGCGGAAAAAAACACTGCTTGACAGGAAGAAAAGTAAGGACATTGGAAGGACATGTGGAATAAATAACATAAACGAATGGATACTAAAAAAAAGAAAGAATAGAACGAACATATATATCGTATGAGTAATAAATAACTTGAGATAAGTTTTGTTGCATGTCTCTAATAAGTCTTTGGAACTCAAAACAAATGCCATCTCTGTAAGCATGTCCATGGTACGTAAAATGAACTACTCGAAATGGAAAAAATTTATAATATAAAATCTATATTACAGTGCATAATACCTCGTTAAAGCTATTAGCTGTTATGTCGTTTATTTGCAATCAACATTGATATATATGTATATCAACTGTTCATTAAGAGTATGCACTGTTTGTTTGTAGTAGAGTTTCAATGCGACAATATTGTTGTAATATACGCCAAAATACACATTAGATTTTTTCCAACAAAACCAATCCATTTTGTAATTATTTTACCCACAAAATAAATAATGACTATATAATACTGGCGCAGTTTCCTTTTTATTGGTTGACATTTCCTTTTTTCTATGTTAAGTGAGCTGTATAGGAAGCAGGTATATTTCCGCCACCACCATCACTTGAACTATATTATACCTTTTTTCAGCTGGTCTAAACCTCCTAGCTTCCTTTTAGAAATCATAGATTGCATAGATTTTTTTTGGTTCAATTTTGCCCTGGTCCATAAGTATCTTAGACTGACGAAAACCGTCAATCTGTAGCTAAATGTTCTGACTCTAATGGTGTGTCTCTACAATTAAGTTCAAGTACATACCATGGCTGTCTGAATGTATGCTAAACTAACTTTGCTAATACTAATCTTAAAAAGTTGAAAGTTATAAATTACATTTTAAAAAAACTAAAAAAGACGCTTTTAGAGTTAATCAAACTAAAAGTTAAAAATTATTCTTAACCTAAGAATAAAATTACTGACGAGAAAATTAATGTCGCTGTTCTAAATGTTTGGGGTGCTTTGTATGACATTTTTGAACTAACTCTGCGTTTCGGAATGAAAGCACCCCACGCTTTTAGAACAGTTATTTTAATTTTCTCGTCAGTAATTTTATTCTTCTGTTAAGAATTGTTTTTTACTCTAATTAACTCTAAAAGCGTGTTTTTGAGTTTTTTTGTAATATAATTTATTTTTTACTTTTTAGTTCAAATTGATATTAAATAATCTCTATTTGTCTCCGTTTTGATATGCCAAACAATTTTAAAATGTAGTTCGCGAATACCTTAATATAATTTAAAAAAAATTTGTAATAAATGGTAGTAGCACAAAAACAAAGCTGCAATGAAAATATGTAACAATTATAATAATACTGTTAGACTTAGGAGTGGGTGACATTTATGGGGTGCCACTTTGAAACAGCAGAATAACAATTTTAAACCTCCCCGTTGATTTAAAATTCGAGGTGTTTTTTGTTTTTCTCACTTTTACGCAAAATCAAAAATGTTTTGGCCTGGCTGGTTTTTGAAATGAAAGCACCGTAAATGTTTAAAATCATAAAATAAATGTACAAGCACAGTACCTAATAGAAAATTTGTTTTTAATTAACTGAAAATTATTTTTATGCGAGTCGATGGAGATTTCGAAAAATTATATAGTGGTCGATGAACAAAAAAGTTTGGCGACCCCTGGTCTTACCCTTTAAAAATACTTTGCAAGAAATTGTTTTCTTTCTTTATTAACATTCCCTGTTCCAGAGAATAATATAATTACAATTATTTGATAATCGAGGATGTATTAAGAGTGAAAAATCCTGAAAAAGATCTAACTACAAAAGACATCAGCGGCAAACGAAGCAGGATTTTTAATTAAAAATTTCTTGAGCATGTTAAGTTCGGAGTTACTCCTTATTTATTTTTGTTTAGTACAGTAATAAAATATGAGAAGTGGTAGTTAAAATATGTACAGGGTTATTCACTATAAATTACCTATGCTTGACTGAATTTTGTTAAAATACTTTGAAAGGTACTCGTACATATACATACATACATATAGTCACGCCTTTTTCCGTAGCGGTAGGCAGAGACCACTTCCTTCCACTTGCTACGGTTCTTACACACATCTTTTGCTTTCTCTACTTTTATCAGTGCTCTCATACATGCTCGTCGGTTGTTGGTACTCTTAACCTGGCCTTTCTTCCAAACAATGTTGATCTGGTCGAGATATATTCGCCTAAGTCGATCTTTACCGACTTGTCCATTCACACTCGTATTATAAATTTGTTTCGTCAATCTTCCTTCATCCATCCTTTTTACGTGACCAAACAATCTAAGCATTCCTTTATCTATCTCTGTAACCAGATCTTCTTTTACACATCGTTCTCTTATCTCACTATTCTTTACTTTATCCAACCGAGTCACTCCGGCTATACTTCTCAGACTGCTCATCTCCGCAGCATTAATTATATTGTCATGTTTCTTCTGCCAAAACCAAAATCCACTACCATACATAAGTGTAGGAACCAAGACTTTACTATGCACAGCCAGACGTGCCTTTTTTGACACTTTCTGGGTGTTCATAAAGGTACTCGTGCAGTAAAAAAATATTTTTATATAATTGCTTCTTCTGTTTTTTTCTTTATTCTAAGCAAATCGCCTGTTTCTTTTCATCGTCCATTTGCCTATTGCACTGCTAAATTGTCGCTTCATCGTTTTCGGGGGCGTCCTAAACTCCTGCGACCCATTGGTGATTTGTCGCGAGCTGTTCTAACTATTCTTTCGTTGTCCATTCTACTGATGTGCTTATTCCACTCACTCTTTCTGCCAAGAACCCACCTATTGACGTTTTCTACCTTGCATGTCCTTCTTATATTCTCGCTTCTTATTCTGTCCAAGATCGTCTTTCCAGTTATTCTATTTATTGTATTGTTACAAATCCGGTCCTGTCAGCAACCGAGAAATCGACCGTACCGAGTGTCCGTATTCGACCGCCCACTTTGTTAGCCGCCGAAAAGGGTCCGCCAAGGTCGAGCAACCGCTGGAACCGCGTCGAATAATGGAGAAACAGGTAGAAAGATCTGAAACTGTGATATCGGAGGTATATAAAGGGGGAAACGATCATAACAAAAACAGTATCGGTTTATGTTTTTACGAATTATTAAATGTAAATAGTTATATAGAGTTGTAAAAGTTGTATAGCTAAGTGAATATCTGAGTGGTTAATAAAAGTAGAATTTATTGTATTGAAATAAACATTGTTTTGTTATTTGATCGAGAGTTTTAATCGCGAACCCAAGATAGAACTAAAAATCGTATCAGTATATATTTTTCATTTTGCAAATAAACGTTTAATTTAATAGAACTTTGTCTCCTTGGGCTATTTGGGTAATACGCATTACAAGTCAATCAAATTAACATTTACAATGCTTAGGTACGTCTGGGATCTGCTGCAGCGAAACATCAGTCTGCGAGCGGGTATTTTTATAGAGAACACGGTCGGTGGAATTTTCGAAGTATTTACGTAAAATGGTCGTGTCGACGTCAAGAAAACGGTACCTCTACGCTCTAATCAAAGTCGCTTCGTCCTAATGTATACAGGAATCTAGACAATTAAATTAACGCTGATACAATAAACGACAATGACGCCGTCTCGGATGTAAGGCGTCGTTTTATCTCGTTGTTTTGTTGAAAAAAAAATGAAAAAAAAAAGGTCAAATTCGATTTCGAAACTTTTTGCTAACGAAGAGACAATACGTCAGATTTTTCTTTGTCCATTTATCGTTATTCTGTGCCGATCGCTTTATATTCTTAAGTAAAATTGACAGTGTTTTAATGATATATTTTCGGTTTCGTTCAAGTTTATACGAACATTTTTTTTTACTGAAAATAGTCGCAAAAAGGGTAGACTTATCGTGTGGGCCGCGGACGGCCCTTACATAGAATGAACAAGGACTGAACAATCCTCGAGACCATAAAAAAGCGAAAGAATGCTTACCTTGGCCATGTCATGAGACAGGACAAATACAGATTCCTGCAACTGATTATGGAGGGCAAGATTGAGGATAAACGTGTTCCTGAACGTAGACAGTGCTCTTGGCTGAAAAACATAAGTGATTGGACAGGCTTAAACTTAAAGTCCCTGCCAAGAAGAGCCCCGGGACAAAGACGAATTTGCCAGAATTGTTTCCTATCTTCATTGAATAGAGAAGGCACTTCAAGAAGAAGTGTCAATCTTGAGAGTAAATGGGTGAGACTGATCAGCGTGCCGAGTTCTTCGGCCGAATGTGGCCAGTGGTGGTACAAGAGTTTTTATTTCTCTGGAGCATCTGCCATGAAAATATCTGTAGAGTAATGTCTGGTCTGCAACTCTTCCATGTTCTAGAGGGTGAAGGATATCTGTGAGAGTTGAGCTGTTTATCAACCGAATGGCCCTTTTCTGAATGGAATCTAGAAGACGAAGAGAATGCCTTGGTGCTGAACCCCAAATGTGCGAGCAATAATTCAGTAGAGGTCGGATTTGAGCCTTGTACGTCGTTAACAGTTGATCAGGAGTAAAAAACTTTCTAGCTTTCCACAGAAAACCTAGCCTCTGGCTTGCCGACTTTGCGATGTTAGCAACATGGTCATGCCAAGACATATTATTGGACTCCCAAAATCGAGATGGAGGGACTTAATTCAAGGGTATTTCCGGACATTGTGATGGAATGATTTGAGTAATTCACTTTCTTGGAAAACGTGGCGCTTTGTGTTATCTGGGCGTTGAACTGAACAAGATTGTTGGTTCCCCACTCGACGATTGCTTCAAGATCTCTATTGATGGAGTCAACCTGTTTCCTATTTGTTTCGATTTAGTAAAATTTTATGAACTCTCAGAGTTCTAGAACCACTTTATATAAAATAAATATCTGATAGCCTCGATTTTGCTGCTATCTTTTTGAACAAGCAACAGGGAGAAAGATAGAAGTAAGATGAAGAAGAAGTGAAGATGAAGTAAGTTCTTTCTTCTTCTTTCTTCTACTTTATACGCATTTTTTAAATACATTAAAAAAATATATCCACAGTACGATCCGTTCTGCTTAAGCTGGTTCAATATTTTTAAAAAAAAATCTTAACAATTAATGAACTACCCGATATTACCCTGCTGTTTATCGAAACGATGGAAACGAATACATTTTCATTAGCACAGAAATAAAAAAGTTATCTTTTATCTGCACGACGTGTGTGATTTATGCTGGAAAGAAAATGTGGAATGGGAGAATGTTCATTTATCTCAATTATGCAAAAATCTACGTGTGTTTCTTTACCGACAACTTTCACAAGATCTGAAATTCAATTTTTAAAGTGAGCTAAAACTAACACTGACATTTAACATGTTTTTATTTTTTTTTTGTGATAAATAATCCACAATGTCAATTTCTAAAAACACAGTTGCATATTTACGCATATACAGCAGGTACGAAAAAATGTTTGCGGAACATAGAAATATCAATGCAACAATCTCTTACTGCCCAGCCATTTCTTTAGGTTTGAAAACAGAAAATAGTCGCAGGGGGCTAAATCTGGAGATAATGTGGATGGGGTAGCAGTTCGTATCCCAATTCGTAGATTTTGGCCATCGTGACTAGACAAGTGTGCACACGTGCATTGTCTTGATGGAACAGCACTTTCTTCTTCTTAGCCAAATGCGGCCGTTTTTGCTTCAAATCAACGTCGAATCTGTTCAAAAGTTTTGAATAATATTTGCCGGTGATTGTTTTACCTTTCTTGAGGTAATCGATGTTAATGACACCGCGTACATCCCAAAAAACTGTGGCCATGACCTTGTTGGCTGACATACTCTGTTTCGCCTTCTTTGGTCGACGTTCACCCCGAGCAACCCACTGTTTCGATTTTTCCTTGGTCTCTGGCGTGTTGTGATGGATCCATGTTTCATCCACATAACAAAACGGCGCAAAAATTCGTCCGGATTACGGCTGAACATCGTTAAACACTCTTTTAAAGTGGTCACACGATTGCGCTTATGGTCGAGTGTAAGCAATCGCGGCACCCATCTCGCAGAGAGTTTTTTCATGTCCAAATATTCGTGTAAAATATGATGTACCCGTTCAGTTGAGATACACCTACAGCATGAGCCAACTCACGCACTTTCATTCTCCGATCATCCAATATCATTTCATGGATTTTATCGACGATTTCCGGCGTGATCACTTCTTTTGGGCGACCTGGACGTTCGGCGTCACTAGTGCTGGTACGCGACCACAACGGAACTCTGTAAACCACTTCTTAACCATTGAAATTGATGGTGCCGAGTCTCCGTAGTATTTATCAAGTCTTTCCTTAGTTTCAGTGATGGATTTTTACGTAAAAAGTAATGCTTAATCAGCACACGAAATTCACTTTTTTCCATTTTCGTAAAAATTCACGAGGTTGTCTGCTTTGAACGGCTATCAAACACCAACTGCACGACGTAGTTTGCTCAAAATTAGAAAGTTGCCTACTGATAGATTATAGTTGACGGCAGCATTTGGAGTAATGGCGCGGGAAATTCAAAAAGTCACTGACTTATCAAACTGCCCTCGTATAATAAATATTGGCGATAAATAATAAAGAAATTAACTACACCACTCCAATTTGATTTGCCCCCACTGCGCCGTTAACCATGTAGGTATAAAAATGTTGACCACAGTGTGTACGAAGATAGTTCACGAATTGTTGTCCCTAACATAGTTGGCGTTGAATGATAAATGCAAATAAAGTGCCCGTAAAGTTCATTCAAATACAATTCGCGACAGCTAGTTTAACGAGTTTTAATAAGTTCCATTTACTGACGTCAGCAGAAAAATCAGCTCCCTTGTAAATTTTCCAAAAAACATTGAAAATAGTATATTTCATTAGGAGAAAATAGACTTTTTCCGTGCGTACGCGGAAAGTCGTGCAAGCACGGAAAAAGCATTTATGGACGTGTAATGAACGATACTTTTTATTATATCTACCTGTAAACCACAAATTGTTAAGATATTATCACTAAAAATATCAAAAAATTGTCAAAAAACAAGCGTTATTTACCCCAAGCCCATTTTCGGTGCGCTAAATAGGCATGTAAATATAGTGTTTTGAGGTAGGTATAATGAAAATTGGAAGCCAATGAAATGTGGACGTACAGAAGGCTATTAAGAATCTCCTGGGTAGAAAGAGTGCGTAACACCGAGGTACTTCAACGCCTCGACAAGCAGCAGGAAGTTCTGTTTACACTAAAAAGGCGCAAACTGGAGGATTTTGGTCACATCTTAAGGAATGACAAGTATCGACTTTTAAAGCTTATTATGGAAGGGAAGATCGAAGGACGAAGAGGCCCGGGTAGAAGAGAGATATCCTGGCTAAAAAACTTAAGACAATGGTATGGAGTGAACACTACAACATTGTTCCGCCGAGCTGTAGACAAGGTTCAGATAGCGCTGGTGATTGCCAACGTCCGAGAAGCTCAGGGCACCTAAAGAAAAAGAAGAATAATGAAAATTGAATTTTCATGTACTTGATTTTCGAACACGAATATGTCCTGGTTTAAAGACTTTTTCGATGAATGAACCACACGAAAAAACTGATCTGTGGTCAGATCATTGAAAGGTGCATGCAAAAATGAAATAGTTGTTAAACAGCGCATGCGCTCGCGCGACCGAGCCCACCCCAGTCCGCAAGTTTATTCTTTATACTCAAAGTTCAAAAATTTTTAAAACACCTCAATACCGATATACCGAGTGTATAATGAATCGGTGACAGTTATTTAATTCGCATATTATAATTCGGGACTAAATGAAAATTGATAATATTGAAAAAACCTTTCGAAAAGTATCTCAATTTTTATTTTAGCACATACATTAAAGTTATTACCCGACATAGCGGAAGGTAAATGTTTTTCAATTTTCTCATAAAATACAGGCATTTTGCTCGAAGGTTATAGTCCTTTGTTTTTGACTCACTTACTTCTTTCTATTACGTAATTTTGCTTCATTTCTGTTATTTTTTAATTCACCCAACGAGTCCTTAATATATATTTTTTTTAAATTTATTATCTTGTGTATGAATTATTGAAAAGGAGTGGTGAAAAAATTTATATTTGGTACTACCGATTGAAAGAACAATAGGTAATAGGAAAAAAAGTTAAAGTTATTTTTTATTAAATGCAAAATAAAAAAGAAAATTCCCATTATTTTCGAACACGTTTTGTTGACTGGCTAATAGTTTCGTGCGCCCAGTTTTATAAAAATTAAAACGTTTAATCCATTTCCATTAATGGAGTGCATATTCGGGAAAACTTGAGTGTTTTAATTTGATCCATTATACAGTGTGAAACAGCGAAATGGAATAAATTTATTAATTTCAATTATTTTAAAAAAATCATGAAACACGTAAGGTTACAAAAATTGCATCCTGCGACAAAAAAATTTAATTCCCACATTGAACCCCTTTAAGTGGACAATAAGAACCCCCAAATTTTTATATGAGAAGTAGTGGCTTGTGATCCATCTTTTTTAGTACTTTTATTGACTTTTTTGAATTTATTACAAAAATTAACATTTAATAAAATAAAATTATGATTGAACGAAATTTACTACAACAAATTAGAAACGCCTGGAAGACGTCATAAAAATCCTAAAGGAATAAGAAGCCCCTGCCGACATAGTTACAACGGTATACACTACTAACCTCCCATTATAAAAATCATTATTCTTTCCTGTTCTGTAAACATGCTTGAATTTTAAAAGTAACTAATTACAATAAGCACCTTTCACCAATGACAATGAGAAATAATTCATGACATTCAAAAACAATTAATGGTAAAAAAACCGACTACTTTTTTGACAAAAATTTTTTTTATAATTTTAGATTCAAACCACTGTAACTTTAAAACTATTATAGGTAGAATTATGCTGCTTTGACGATTGTATTTTTAATTTAATAGATTATAAAAAACTGAAAATATATAGAGGGTGTACTATTTAGAAATTTATGTTAATGAGTTATTTTTATGTTGTGACCTACTTTATTATATTCACAAAATGAAATAAAAAAATAGAACACAATGTGCTGACGGCAGCTGTTAGCCGGAGAACAGATAAGTGAGTTCGAATTGTTTATGGCTCCAAGATTGAAAATTCAAATTCAAAAGGGCGCCACTCAATTTGAATAATTGCTATACTATATTTGGAGAATTGAGAAAACCAAATACCTACCTTCAACAAATACCTGAAATGATATAGAATTAAATTTTCCTAGATATCCGGGTTAGGCAAATAGGAGAATAAAAACCATATCACATATAAGAATATAATAAAAACACCAAAATGGACAAAGCAAAAATATGTTATGGACCAGAGTAATAGATCATATCAGTAATAGTTAAATCAATTAAATAATATATATAAAATATAACACAATATATTATAACATTACATATTATATATTATAATAAATTACCGTATATAATACATATAACAATATTAACTAATATATCATATCAAGATACATACATTTATATACCGGGTTTTATACCTTTCAAAGTAACCAAAATGAGGTATATTGGTAAGAAATAAACCTGTGACTAAATCTGCTGTCACATAGTACTATGTAAGAACTTCACAAAAGCTCTTTAGATTATAGTTTATATAATTATCACGGTGGTATGATATGTGATATCAATAATTAGTTATTAACAAAAATGATGGTATGATAAATACTAATATGATTAATTAGTAAAGTAAGAGAACACTAAAGGTGTAAAAAAACCTGGTGTTAAGGTCCAATGGTCCATATATGTAGCCTCTATCCAAGGTCCACTTGATGTAGTTGAAGACAGCAAAAACGAAGACAGAAAGAAGACAGGAAACAGCTCAGCAAAACGAAGAGAAGATAAGAAGAAGGCTCAACCTCTCAGGTCAGCCAGGGGTCGATGATGCAGCTCAGCTGTACCCTAACACCCTAACAAAAAAATAGTCTCATGAGAGGACATGTGCAAAAGAAAAAACCAAAAAAATGAAGTAGGTATATTTTCAACCTGATCGATATCATTGCTGGTTCAAAAGTCATAACTTACCTTCTGAGAAGGGAGGTAAAACTAGAAGATAGCCAAAACAGCAAACAGGACTAACAGGACATCAGGACAAAAATGGCGGCGTTCCTACCGCATGGCACTCTCCCAGTGGTCGGCACAAATCCCCATATAAAGGCTCCAAAAACCACAAACGATGGGTGCGACTTGAACTCGGCCCCAACGGCACTTACGTAGATTCCCCCAAAAGGGTTAATTTCCGGTTAAACACACCGAAAAAATAATCTCAAAAACGAGTCAAACGCACCTCATCATGGCCACACAGAAAAAGACCTTCAGTTCGCAGCTCGAGGACGGATACCATCTCCTATTTCCAAAAATTGCCAAAAAACTGCACATCTTGTATGAAATCAGCGCCAGTTTTGAATTCCTAGCCTCTCATTGGTCAGAACCATGAATGCTATCCCGTTTGACAGAACGAAATCCAACGAAGGTAATAAAAAAAGACTACCATTCTTCTTCTTTCTTTTCTGCTACGGGCACGAACATTTACGGCTAACCGACTTGAGACCGAAGATCGAAGTTCTATGAAAGAAGATCAATGACAACCCAAACAATGACATCGACGTCTAGAAAATAAATATAACCTATAAGAATCCATAAGATTATATTATGAAAAATAGAGAAAAAAACCCAGTAAATACCCAGAGATCTCATTCAGAATCAACAAAATCCTGGGACAACCTTCAATAGCCTATAATTCATCACACTAGAGAACACAACGGTATGTCGGCTGCCTACATGTGAATGGATGTTTTTATTGACTCTGTTATCTTCAATTTCAGGCCTAGGATCGGACAGGTAGCCAGAAATCATAAGATTCCTGCAGCTTAATTACATCACTTCCAACAGCCCTTAGAATGTCAGAAGCAAGAGTATTATTACCTAGTGTTGGAAACCTGTGAATTTACTAGCATTCAACTATATGTGATGTTTGTTTTGAAATAGTGGTTTTAATAGATGTTTTATTCAGGAATTTGATATCAAAACTGAACGTTCTCTGTAAGTGCAATGCCCAATAAATGAAAAATTTATTATATAAAAAAAAAAATTAACAAGTAGCAATTTCAAATGCTACAATGTAACGGTGCAACCTGCATAGCTCTAATCAACTTATGCAGATGGCCTATGCATTTGTCATTAAGGATTTTTTCGCAAGACAAATTATACTTTAAGCGGTTTAAGTTGCCATTATAGGGTGATCTTACAGATATGGGGATCTCGGAAGAGATACAGGGTAGGTTAAATTAAAGGAAATTCGCACATTTTAATGCTTGAAATTTTGTTTTAGAATTTAAAAAAATTAATACTACACCAAATTACAACTTCCTATAACGTTACAGGGTGGCCAGTAAGAAAACTTTTAATTTTAGAAAAAAAACATGAGATAATCTTACATACATACATACATATAGTTACGCCTTTTTCCCGTAGGCTGGTAGGTAGAGACCACTTCCTTCCACTTCCGCTACGGTTCTTACACACATCTTTTGCTTCCTCTACTTTCATCAGTGCTCTCATACATGCTCGTCGGTTGTTGGTACTTTTGACCTGACCTTTATTCCAAACAATGTTTATCAAGCAAAGCCCCAAATAATTCAGAGCTCATGGCGGAATGGGGTTTGCAAACACCAAATGTGCGTTCGTCACTCGCAAAACCCCGAGTGATTCAGAGCATGGAAAATACGGCGTGCTCTGTACTATAGAGGGGCTTGCGGTATCACGGGCCCTGTGAAGCCAGTTTTAGGCATGAGAAAACCGTCCGTGCGTTGAGAAAGCCATCACCTTCGTAAACAATTATTTTGCAGAGAAAGACGCCGGGACTCACAAGCAGACTTACAAGCAGACTATGTAGAAAAATAAAAATAAATTTAAAAACAAAATGTGTTGCATCTTTGTCATGTCGAGAACTCTTCATACCACCCTCTACGCAAAAATGCATGATTACGATGAGTAATTATTTAGTATCAATTCAATTATTAAACAAAAAAGTTGTCAACACGCGAGAGCCCCGAATAGATTGCAAAAGTTTCTATCCCTGAAAGAAAAAAAAAGAAAAATTAAGAAAAAGTAAATTAAATTCGCAGATGCATTTGGACCGGAAAAATAAGGTGTTACGAAAACTAACTAACTCTCTCGGCTGTTCATCTTCGAAGATTCTTATAATCGTCTAAGCGAAGTAAAGGAGACGAAGATTTGCCCACTTTTTCGACTACAAAATGTCGAATTAGCGCAGGATGCCTCGAAACGTTTAAACAGGATATTCTGGGAATTTTTCAATTTGCATTTGGAACTTTTACGTCACCACCACGGACGAAACTTTCGACTATTAAAAAGCTGATTAAATCTTACTTTTTTCAAATAAACTTCTGGACAAAATTAACGTATTCGGATTCTTTAAGAGTGCATTAGCTGCAATATTTCTCTATAAAATTAACATTAAAATTATTCTTAAGACTTAATAACAAAATTGTATGGTTGAAAAAAATAAATTAATGGTGTGAGTGCGCCACTAGTCTGAAGTCTAAAGAGGAATTGTGTCAAGAACTAGTGACAGTCCTGTTTCTTAAAGCGTATTGACTAATAAAACGTTCAACTCGGTCGTTAGTGAATCGTTTCCGCCCTTGCCCTGGCCTTCTAGAATAATTGCCTACCTCATTCAAGTGTCTTTCCATACGACTTAGGTTAGGTTAGGTATCATGTGAGTGGGGCGTGGTCGCCCCTCCACTGCGACCCTTAGTAGGTCTATTGTGGCTCACCCCTAGAGGTCACAGTTCACCGCACAATCCAGCCCTTCTCACGAAGTTCATGGTTGTATGAGGTGAGATTTTCTTGAAATCGGTAGGTTCTAGATCGGTGTATCCAAATATGTTGGATATTATTCTTCCCAGGCTGTGGCATGAATATAGTATATGTTCAGCAGTTTCGTCTTCCAAGCAGCAGAACCGACAGTCCATTTGTTGGTTCAGATCTATCTTTCTGAGGTGGTATCTTAGACGGCAGTGTCCCGTAAGCAGTCCTGTTAGAATACGCAGGTCATTTCTGCTCCATTCTAGAATCTGCTTAGTTGTGTTTCTCGAGGGTTGAAATGGTAGAAACGCCTTCGAGTGGGTAATCCTGGTATGTCGGACCAGTACGTGTCGGCTTTTTCGTTTCCTTCCACCTCCTGGTGCCCGGTACCCACAGTAGGGTAACCCTGTTTATTTTATTTGTTTATCTTCTAACAAATTCTTTAATTGTCCAGTCATTACGTCGGAAAAAAAACGGGGTAGAAATGCAAGGGGCCTAGAATAGTATATTTTAATAGGAGTCGAGAAAATAGGCCTTTTTGGTGCGCGCGCGACAAGTCGTGGAATCTTGAAAAAAGGGTTATAATAGGGTGATAATTACTCGGTTCTCCGTTGAGATACAAAAATTTGAATATCATACTTTTTTGTTGCTTTTTTTACGATCTACAATTAAGGTCTTTTATATTTTTTAAGAATCGTTCATCGGTATTGAGATATCGATCGAAAAAACCATAAATTTGATGAGTGAAATTTGTTTTTTGCTATTTTCTTTTTTCTCGTAAAGGATATCGACAAAATGTCTCGTATTAAACTTGTAGAGCATGTTTAGACCTACAATTAAGTTTTTTTATTTTTTATTTTCGACAAAAATTACGACCTCTAGGGCGCCGCAAAGTTGACCGCAGCGCGCCCGACGCTACAATATGCGTCCCGCCTATACGGAGACCGTTGGAGTTTGGGTTTGGGTCAGATATAAAAGACCCTTTTTTCGTGTTCGTGCCGGAACATTTTGACGTGTGGATACAACCGTGCGAGCGGCTTAATCGAAACTGGGCACAGACTTGGCGCGCTAGAGGTCTTAATTTTTGTCGAAAATAAAAAATAAAAAAACAAAATTGTAGGTACACTCTCTATTAGTTTGATACTGGACATTTTTTTTATATCTTTCACGAGAAAAAAAAATGGCAAAAAAACAAAATTCCTTAAATTTATGGTTTTTTCGATCGATATCTCAATAACGATGAACGATACGTAAAAAAATTAGGGAACCTTAATTGTAAATAGTAAAAAAAGCAACAAAAAAGTTTTGTGTAAACATTTTACTATCTTTACGAAGAACCGAGTTATTATGAAAAAACTAAATAGTTATTATGAAAAAACTAAATTTAACCCTTTCTTTAAGATGGCGGAAAATTTTGGTCAACAATTTGAAGTTAAACTTTTCTTTTTTGGTTCATTTACATTTTTAACTGTATATAGTGACTGGACTATAAAACTGCAAAACCAAACAAATTGTTTTGATAGCTGTCATTAACAATGAGACAAAATACATATGCATAGCCTACCATTCAAAAAATCGATAAACCTTTTTTTTAATTGCCTATACTCAACGTTTTTTGCTAGAAATATTGGCAGGAAATCCCCTTTAAAAATGCAGGACGCTTTTAGGGTAAAACAGTCGGTGATTCCAGAAAATTTATGTAACATCTGTACATCTCCAGTATCTATTATTCGTCGAGGATAAACCGATTCTTTCACTATTACCCAATAAAAGGTAAAATACGTATAAAACTGCTTCTCAAAGTTACACCCAGCTATTTTGTTTTTACTTGTTTACGCACAACCAAATTTATATTTTTTACAAGGGAAAAGGTTCGCAGCAGGACTGTAAAAACTACCGAGGTATTAGTTTACTCAGCATAGTCGGCAAACTGTATGCAAAGATATTGACTAAAAGAGTGACGAATGAAACTGAGATGATATGGGATGTGCAAGCAGAATTTAGAAGAGGAAGGAGGTGTATGGATCAGGTCTTTTCATTACGAGGTATAGTCGAATAATTCTAGACTAGAAGTCAGAAGATCTATTGCGCTTTTAAAGACTTGCAAAAGGCCCATGATAGAGTGGTGAGGAGTGAATTGTGGTCGACATTATCTATGTATGGGGTGAGCGGTAGTGAATACGAGCACTGGAATCACTTTACGAGGATTTCACTGCTTGTGTCAGGATAAACGGAGCTTACACAGACTGGTTTAACATTAAAAAAGGTGTAAGACAGGGATGTGTGGTTTTGCCAGGGCTGTTTAACTTACGCATTGACGATTAATTAATATATTTGAAAGAGAGTGCGTATGGATTGAAAATGAATGATTTGATCGTCAAATGCCTTCTTTACGCCGATGATCAAGTCATATTAGCGTCATCTGAACAGGAGTTACAGGCGATGGTTAATGTTATGCATGAAGCCCTAAAAACCAAAGGGATGAAAATAAATGTAAGCAAAACGAAAATAATGGTTTTTAAAAGAGAAAACTGTGAAGTTCGTATTAAGGGAGAAAGAGTAGAACAAGTAAATGAGTTCGTATACTTGGG